>OY978530.1:9618871-9731371 GCA_963854835.1 Megamerina dolium
TGTGGCGCAAGGCATTAACAGCTTTAGAAAATCTACACATAATTCCTACTGTTAAATTTGGAAAAATGTTCATTATGATTTGGGGATGTATCTCAAGCAGAGTAGTAGAAGAATTGGCTTTTGTAGAGTCAACCATGGACGCACAACATTATTTGGGCATTTTGAAGTCATTTAATCAGTAGTGCGAAAAAATGTGGGTTCATCAGAGAGGGCAAACCGCATTTCAAGATAATGACACAAAGCATAAGGCGAGTAGGGTGCGACTGTGGCTTCTTTATAACTGCGGTAAAGTTATGGATACACCAGCCCAAAGTCCAGACCTTAACCCTATTGAAAATCTGTGGGTCTACTTAAAGAAAAAAGTGGCTAAAAGACCACCTAAAAACCGTACAGCACTTAAAACTGCTATATAAAATATACCGAGCAATTATGGCCTAAAAAAGTTGGTTTATTTTATGAATAAACGGCTACAATCCGTGATAGATGCTAAAGGTGGCCATACTAAATACTAAATATTTTACTTGATCAAATTTTAACTAATAAATATTATAAAAAAAGACTTTGTATCGTTTGTGAAAAGAGTTTCTTGACACTTATAAAATTGAGTAAAATTTCTTTTTGTTGTGTTTTTCTTTTCTTTTGCGTAGAACTTGCAATTTTTTTTTCATGAATCTTTTATAAATACTGTAAATATCTGTAACTAATAAAAAAAAATGTGTATATGGAAATAAAAGTTAATGTTTTTGGCTAAAAATATATAAATATATATATAAAAAAATATATAAATATATATATATATATATATATATATATATATATATATATATATATATATATATATATGTTAATAATAAGAATTGCCAATTACTTGCCGACAGATGGGTACCATTCGAAAGAAAAATCTTATCGATATTAAAATTGTTAAGGATCAGTCGAGGATTGAACCACGACCTACAGATCAGAAGGCGAACACACTAACCACTGAGCTACGGCACCCACGTGAAAATAGACCTAGAAAATTGGATGAGGACAACACCCAATCGCAAAAATTGCTTGCTGAACAGTTAGGTGTTACTCAACAAGGATATACTTTGAGAAGAGCAAGACGATGCTGTGCGTTTGGTGGGATCAGCAGGGTTGCATCTACTACGAGCTGAGCATTGACCTGGTGAAACTGTCAATGCTCACCGCTACCACCAATCCCTAGTGAAATTGCGCTTATTCACCAGACCTGGCCCCTTCTGACTATCACCTGTTTTCGTCGATGGTTCACGAAACTCGCCGACAGCACTTCGATTCGTACGAAGACATCGGAAAATGGATTGCCGAGTGGTTTGCCTCGAAAAATGAGGAATTCTTTTGTCATGGTATACACAAATTGCCCGAGAGATGGGAAAAATGTATAACTAGTGCGTGCAAATACTTTGAATAAATTAATTTTTGGCTTTCTATGAAACAGCGGACTTAAGCATGTACACCGGTATATATATATATATATATATATATATATATATATATATATATATATATATATATATGTATAAATATATATATATATATATATAAATATATATATATATGTAAATATATATATATATATATATATATATAAATATGTATGTATATATATAAATATATATATATATATATATATATATATATATAAATATGTATATATATATATATATATATATATATATATATATATATATATATATATATATATGAGTTCGAGACCACTTCACAGCGGTGTTTGGGCATCATAAAGCGTAATCCTGTTAATTTTTGGCGTCGATTAATAACTGTCGATGAAACGTGGGTCCACCACTACACACCTGAAACCAAAAATCAATCGAAACAATGGGTGGAAGCTGGTGGAAGTGCTCTGAAGAAGGCGAAGGCAGTGAAATCGGCTGGCAAGGTTATGGCCACTGTATTTTGGGATGAACTCGGAATATTGCTTATCGATTATCTTGAAAAAGGATCCACAATCACAGGAAAGTATTATCGTGCATTATTGGATCAATTGAATGATGCAATCAAGAAAAAACGACCTCATTTAAAGAATAAAAAAGTGATCTTTCTTCAAGACAACGCACCGGTTCACACAGCATTAGATACGATGCTAAAATTACGTGAAATACACTTAGAATTGGTTGATCATACACCTTATAGTCCAGATTTAGCTCCTAGTGACTTTTTCCTGTTTTCAAAATTGAACAAATGGCTCCCAGGAAAAAGATTCAGCTCAAACGAAGAAGTGATTACCGAAACTAACGCGAATTTGAGGGGTTCCCGAAATCGTATTTTCAGATGGTATAAAAATGTTGGAATATCGTCTTACTAAGTGTGTCGAAGTAAAAGGAGACTATGTTGAGAAATAAATGGTTTTTGAAAAAAAATGTTTTTTTTCCAACTTAGGTAGCTTCATTATCAATCCGCCCTCGTATATATGTGGATAGAATAAACATTGATTGCACACGCGTACTGGATATTGATAACGCATTTTTATTTTTCAGATTATGTTGTTATAATACACTAATTTTTTGTCAATATTTTCAATTCTAGATTTCTCATTTTTATAAAATAAGATGTTTTTGAAAAAATTAAATGAAATAAATAAATTGTGTCTAAATAATGAATATTACTTAAAGATTAAATAAAAAAAGATATTAAATAAATGATGAAATATTATTGAATATGATCCAAAAATATAAAAATTCATAAATGTAAAAAATACAAAATCTGTACGCACGTTTTGCTTTTGTATGTGCAGTCCGCTTTCGTCTTCTTTCAATACTACGTCGCTTTCTACTTCTTGCAGTATAATCAAACCCTTTGTTCGATTGTCCACTTCTATTCCTTCTGATATTTCGGTTCACACATGCTCGACAGCAATGTCCACTCCCGCTGATTTCTGGATATTCCTGTCAAAATTTTGTATACTGAAAAGTGAGAATATCTCTAGTTATTGTAACAAAATATTTTCGAATTTTTCACTTTGATAGATTTCACCGTGCTGTGTTTCTTCTATACACTTATTTCAAAATGAGTGCATCAAAATTCCTCTTACGGATTGCCTTACTTTGTTAATTATACTATAATATTGTAACGAGTATCGATGGTTGGTTACTAATCACTATTGTGACTGGCACTATTCTGAAGGACACGAATGTTGGCAGCATCGAAACGAATGTCAACAAAAAGAAATAGGCGATACCCAGAATACGCCAACGAGAAAGAAAGAGATGAATCTCGACTAAGATAAAGGAAGATTCTGGAGTGTTGCCACAGAGTATGAACAGGGCCAGTTGTTGACAAATAAATAAATCAAATCCTGAAAGTGATCGAGCAAACATTGGTACAGTATCAGAGGCAAAAGTTGCAAGTACGTAAAAGAGTTATTGTAAATAGTTGATTGTAAATAGAGCTGGTTAAATAAATTGTTGCTGTATACAGTGTACAAAATCAGTGTTGCAATTATTATTGACAGAATCCAGTGACCGAACATGGTTGATTCAAATAGAATTAAACGTTCACAAAATAAAAACGTAATAATTGGTGTCAGATGTGGGATTCTGTTAAGATGGTGAAAATTGTCAAGTTGTTGTTTTTTTTTTTTTTTTTTTTTTTTTTTTACAAGCCTTTTTATTGGATCTTTCTAAAATTACTTAGAAACTAACAATAAGTAATCAAATCTTACAAACTAAATAAAATTATGTGATATTCCCAACGTTCCATCACAATTTGTTGAGTCACGAGGTATAGCAATTTCACAGCATATTCAGTGTGTCTTTTCTTTTTAATCGACGATGCCCCGTGTTCAGCAACAATTGCCTAGCAAGGGGATTCGGATGACTGTGTAATTTTTGAATGTAGCTTCTGCAAGACATTGCAACTTCCTCAGAAATTGTGGGTACATTTAAATCTCGATGGATGTTAACGTTCCTCATATACCAAGGCGCGTTTACAATAATTCGCAGACACTTGGATTGTATTCGCAGCAATTTTTCGATATTTGAGGTAGATGCAGTGCCCCAAAACTGAATACCATAAGACCAGATTGGCTTCAGGATTGCTTTATATATTAGCAATTTGTATTCAAGATTCAACATTGATCTTTTGTGTATCAGCCACCATAACTGATTAATTTTAAGCTTGATCTGAGTTTTCTTTGCCTCTATGTGATTTTTCCAGGTCAGCCTTCTGTCGAGGTGAATACCCAAGTACTTTGTTGAGGAACATTGTGGAACTGATTGGCCATTAATTTTAAGTGGGGGACATGTATCTGGCCTTAGCGTGAAGGTTACATGTACGCTCTTTGATTCATTGACTTTTATACGCCATTTTGCTAGCCAGCTAAAAGTTGACCAGCATAAAAAACTGTTGGTAGAGATGAATCTATCGTCCTCAGGTGCAAAGGCGGAACTGCTGGTAAGGCTAAGGCAAGCCATGTAGGCTAAAGGTATTAATGTAGAAGAACATGAGTTCCTTGAGGAAGCCGAGATACATGCACGCTGAGGAAGAGAGCAATATAGATTCGAGTGGTCAACTCATGAAATTTATGAAAACCCTGATGCTACAGCAGCAACAACAGCTACAAGAAAATGAGTCTCGCCAAGAAAACGCTATGGATGCGTATGGGAATTCAAGAACATTCGGCTCGCCAAGGAGAACACGTTATTGAAAATCTACAAAAAGGAATTGAGATTATATTTCAGGAAATTACCGAAGCCATTAATGAAAAGGTCACAGATCTGAAGAAACATGTAGATGATTTGGAAGATTAGTTCGAGAAATTAAAGCACGAATTCAACCAACTAAAAATAAATACACCAGCCGTATTAAACTAAAGCCACCAACATTTGACGGAAGCACGCCATTCAATATCTTCAAGCTTCAATTCGAGACATCAGTTTCAAAGAACCAATGGGATGATAGCGACAAGACCACTTCTTTAATATTCGCATTAACAAGCAATGCTTCGGAAGTGTTACAAATGGTCCCAGAGAAAGATCGTGGTAGCTATCAATCACTGAAGGACACACTCCAGTGCAAATATGGAAATGAATATGAGTCAATTACATCGACTAAAATTAAGATCGCGAGTGCAATATAGTAATGAGAGCCTTCAGGATTTCGCTTCTGACATTAAGCGCTTATGTCATCTTGCGTTCTCTGGCAATTCGGAAGAATTCATCGAGAAAATAAAAATAGAGGCATTCATAGATGGTATACGCGACGGAGAGACTAACAGAAACATCAGATCTGGTTGAAGCAGTGTGTCAGGCATTCAAGTCAGTAATGCAACCTGCAACAAGAACAACAGCTCGACGTGAAAACAAAATTACTGGTAAGTGCTTCATTTGCGACAAACCAGGACACATGGCCCGTGACTGCCGTCTACGAAGAAAGCGATCAAGATCGAATTCTCTAGGAAGACAAAAGAAGGAGAATATGGTGGACAGCGATCGCTCCACTAACACAAATCCATCGTTAAACTAAATCGAATCAGTTCAGCGGGGCGTGAACTGACTTCAATAGTACGTTGCCCCATCAATCACATTTCACATCTACAGCGTGTGCCAAACAGCTTGACTATTAATGGAAAACTGGACAATACGGAGTTCATGTTAACCCTGCATACTGGTGCATCACATTCTATAATCAAGAGCGATTTGATAAAGAGGTTTGAGCCTTTAACGGGAACAAAATTGCGTACAGCAACGGGTGAGGATGCACAAATTCTGGGTAAGATAAAGAAACGAGTATCTATTGGAAATTGCACGTAGGAACATGAATTCATTGTGGCTGACATCATCGAAGACGTAATAATTGTTGTTGATTTTATGATT
The DNA here is from genome assembly GCA_963854835.1 of Megamerina dolium. Classification (NCBI taxonomy): domain Eukaryota; kingdom Metazoa; phylum Arthropoda; class Insecta; order Diptera; family Megamerinidae; genus Megamerina; species Megamerina dolium. The sequence goes on from OY978530.1 coordinate 9,624,727, forward strand.
GACAAAGATTTACGTTAGATTTAAATCAACGGATACTACGCTATGCAAATATTGAGTTACCATTGAACATCGGTTAAAAGCGTAGCGAAAAATCACACGAATACTGGCATGTCAACGCCAAGAGGTTCCAGCAAAATCAGAAGCGGTGATTTGGGCACAGATTTCATTGCCAGGAAGTTACTGCCGTAGTAGACTGCGAAAAGGATTCGTCGATGAAAAGTGGAAGATCAGGAACTGTTAGAGCGGAATTAAAAGCACAGATGGAAGAATTGGCAGTTGTGCTTACCAAACAGCGAAAAGAAAAGGCTTTACGACTATTGGAGAAGTACAGTTTAATCTTTTCTTCAAATGGAAAAACTGCAGATCGAACAACCATCGTGAAACATCACATTGACACCGGTGTTTCTAGACCAATTCGTCAAGCACCACGACGAGTTCCATTGGCCAAAAGAGATGAAGCCATTAAGTTGGTTACCGATATGCAGAAACAAGGTGTGATTGAACCATCAGCGAGTCCATGGAGTTCACCAGTTGTGCTGGTAAAGAAGAAGGTTGGAAGTACTCGATTCTGTGTTGATTTCAGAAAGCTAAATGATATCAGGAAAAAAAACAGCTATTCACTGCCAAGAACCGATGACACTCTGGACACGCCAGATGGTGCGAAGTGGTTCTCAACTCTTGATCTGCAAAGTGGCTAATGGCAATTGGAACTTGGTGAGGAGGACAAAGAGAAAACAGCTTTCAGTATTGGCAATGGTCTATGGCAATTTACACTGATACCATTTGCCTTATGCAATGCGCCGGCTACTTTCGAACGTTTGATGGAGCGTGTACTCAGAGGACTACACTGATAATGTCATCAAGGTACACGGGCTTGGTGTACCTTAATGACATTATCGTGATGGGAAAAGATTTTAACGACTGGAAAAGTTCAAAGAAGTATTTGAGCGTATACAATCAGCAGAGCTTAAACTGACATTATCGTGATGGGAAAAGATTTTAACGACCACCTGGAAAAGTTGAAAGAAGTATTTGAGCGTATACAATCAGCAGGGATTAAACTGATATGAAAGTGTTCACTCTTCATGCAAGAAGTTAAATAAATTCTTTGTCATAAAGTAACAACTGAAGGGGTACATACCGACGAGGAGAAAGTAGCAGCAGTACAAGAATGGCCTATTCCGGCGAATCTTCACGAGTTAAGAAGCTTCCTAGGCTTATGTACCTACTTTAGATGATTTGTTTCTGGATTTGCACACATTGCCAGCAGTCTGCACGAGTTAACAAGAAAGAACAAACCATTTGTATGGGGCAAGGAACAACAGAAAGCATTCGAACAGCTGAAAGAAAGACTCTGTTCAGCACCAGTACTAGCGTATCCAGTACCTGGTCAAAAGTTTGTGTTGTACACAGATGCGAGTGGCTATGGAATAGCCATAGATGGTCAAGAAAAAGTAATAGCATACTACAGTAAAATCCTGTCGAAGCTAGAAAGAAACTACTGTGTCACTTGCAGAGAGTTGCTCGTAATACCGGAATGTGTAAAGTATTTCCATAAATAGTTGTAAGGTCAGTAATTTCATCTACGGACTGACCACGCAGAGCTAAGGTGGTTATTACAACTTAAAAACCCAGAAGCACAATAGGCACGCTGGATTGAAAGGCTGCAGAGTTATGATTTTACTATCGAGCATCGTAAAGGAGGACGCCACGGCAACGCAGATACTCTATCTCCATCTAAATGGAATGTAAGCATTGTTCTCGAGTGGAAAGCAATGAGCACATTGTCGACATATGACTTACGAATATATTGCCGGAGTCATAGACCACCGAACGAGTGCAAGAAGATCAGCGGAACGACACAGATCTCGTAAAGATTATGAAATAAAAGGAGCAGGGCGTACGTCCAGATTGGCAAGAAGTGGCTAACGAGAGTCCAATAGCAAAGGCATACTGGGCGCAGTGGAAAAGCCTGCACTTACAAGTAGGATGTTTATTCCGAGCATGGGAAAATGAAGATGGAAAAATCACTAATGATCTTCTAGTGGTACCCAAGGCAAGAATAAATGAAGTGATAGCTGAGTATCACAATGTCTCCAGTGGATGGCATTTGGGAATCACCAAAACCTTCAAGAACATAAAGAAACGATTTTATTGGGTTGGATGTCATGGCCATGTCGCTGATTGGATTCGGAAATGTAAGGAATGTGCAATGGCCAAAGGTCCCAATAAGAAAAATCGAGGTAAGATGCACCAATACACCGTAGATGCTCCATTTGAGCGAATTGCTATGGACATAGTTGGACCATTTCTAATAAGCAACGCAGGGAACAAGTATGTTCTGGTTGTTATAGATTACTTCAATAAATGGCCTGAAGTACACCCCATTCCAAATCAAGAAGTTAGTACAGTTGCGGATGTATTCGTAAACCAATGGATTACTCGTTTTGGTGCACCGATGTAGTTACACTCAGACCAAGGTCGAAATTTCGAATCAGTTGTATTCCAAGAGATGTGCCTATGTGGAGTATATACAAAACCCGTACACCTTTGCATCCACAATCTGATGGCATGGTAGAACGATTTAACCGACCTTAGAGGAATATTTGAGAAAAGTCGTAGATAAATACCAAAGACACTGGGATGTACATATACCAATGTTCCTCATGGCAAATCGGTGCGCACGACGTGATACAACCGCTTCTACACTAGCTTCTCTTATGTTAAATAGTCAGCTTCATTGCGTGGAATATTTGTTTCTATTACAGGATATACAAGTAAAAAGTTCGAGTATAATGGCTTACTGACAAAAGATTCGTGATTGCAAATCGCAACCAAAACTTTGACTTTATTGCGCATTCGATACGGCTATAGTACATTTTAATACTGGAATGTAGCCTAGCTCATAAGGATGTTAGACTCACGTGATATATATTTAAACAGTAGTTCATCCAATTCATCTGATGAAGAGGAAATAATTACATGTAAAATATAGTCCAAAAGAGCGTCCTGTGACATCTACTACAGTTGCCATGCTGAAAGGCACGAATTAGGATGTGGATTTTTGGTCAGCAAGAGACTACGACATCTTGTCTCGCAGTTCACGCCTGTGAACGAACGGCTGGCCACAATCCGCATCAAGGCAAAATTTTTCAACATCAGCCTTATATGTGCCCACGCTCCGACGGATGAGAAGGACAATGTGACCAAGGAGAGCTTCTTTCAGCGCCTCGAAGAAGCTTATGACCGCTGCCCCCGCCACGATATCAAAATCGTGCTTGGCGACTTTAATGCCAGGGTGGGCAAGGAAGGTACCTTTGGTCCAACTGTTGGAAAATTCAGCCTCCACCAAAACACCTCCGATAACGGAATAAGGCTGATCGACTTCGCCGCAGCACGAAACATGGTAATTGGTGGTACCAGATTCCAGCATCTCGACATCCACAAAGCGACATGGCTGTCTCCAGATCATCGTACAAGAAACCAAATTGATCATGTGTTGATTGACGGAAGGCATGCTTCCAGTGTGATGGACGTGAAATCGATCCGTGGTGCCAACATCGACTCGGATCACTACCTTGTTGCAGCTAAGGTGCGCACACGCTTATGTGTCGCAAATAACAAGAGAAGTCCCACACAGAGAAAGCTCGACGTCAGTAAGCTGCAATCACCAGAGACAGCAGATGCATTTTCCACTCGACTATCGGATCTGCTTATGCAGAACACTCCCCCACTTGATGATACATGCGCACGGTGGACACATATATCCCACTCCATGACTACTGCTGCCGAGGAGGTAATCGGTTACTACCGGCCTCTGAGGAATGTGTGGTATGATCAGGAGTGTCGCGACGCTACCGCAGAGAAAGACGCCGCCTACAGAAAAACCCTGCGTGCAGGCGTAACGCGAGCTGTTAAGGAGCGGTATAGAGAGAAAAGGAGTGCAGAGAGACGTCTTTTCAGGCGCAAGAAGAGGGAGTTGGAAAGACGCGAGTGTGAGGAGATAGAGATGTGTACCGACAAGAATGAGACTCGAAAATTCTTTGAAAAGATCAAGCGCCTGAGTGGAGGTTTAAATCCCGGAGCCTCTTCTTGTCGTGATGGAAATGGGAATCTGGTTACGGATGTCCAGAGTGTACTGAGCCTATGGAGGGAACACTTCTCCACGTTACTGAATGGCGATGCTACGAACAATTCCGCCAGTGGAGGAGAATGCCCGATAACCCCAATTACAGATGATGGTGTTGATGTTCCACCACCCGACTATGACGAGGTTGAAACGGCCATTTTAAGGCTGAAGAACAACAAAGCTGCAGGTGCTGATGGCCTGCCTGCCGAGTTGTTTAAGACCGGAGGCGATGAGCTGCTCACCCGCATGCACCAGCTCATAAGCAGAATATGGTCGGATGAAAGCATGCCTGATGATTGGAGGCTCAGTGTTCTCTGTCCTGTACATAAAAAAGGAGACCCCACAATTTGCGCCAACTACCGTGGAATAAGTCTCCTGAGCATCGCGTACAAGGTTCTATCGAGCGTACTCTGTGAAAGATTGAAGCCTATGCTCAGCAACCTGATTGGACCTTATCAGTGTGGCTTCAGACCTGGTAAATCCACCATCGACCAGATTTTCACACTGCGCCAAATCCTGGAGAAAACCCAAGAAAAACAGATCGACACACACCACCTATTTGTTGATTATAAAGCCGCTTTCGACAGTCCGGTAAGGGATTACCTCTACGCAACAATGTCTGAGTTCGGTATTCCTGCAAAGCTCATTCGACTTTGTAGAATGACACTGCATAACTCCCGTTGTGCAGTGAAAATTGGGAAGGACCTCTCCGCACCGTTTAATACCGAACGGGGTTTCAGACAAGGTGATTCGTTATCGTGCGACTTCTTCAATCTTATTATGGAGAAAATAATACGAGCTGCTGATCTACGACATAATGGCACTATCTTCAACAAAAGTGTCATGCTGTTAGCGTATGCCGACGATATTGACATAATCGGCATGAACATGCGAGCAGTCAGTGCAGCATTCTCAGAGTTGGAAAGAGAGTCGCGTCGGATGGGTCTCACGGTGAACGAGGGCAAGACGAAGTATCTAGTGTCAACAAACAAAGAGTCCCGGCGTCTTGGACAGCACGTCACTGTTGACAACTACGCTTTTGAAGTAGTAAGGGACTTTGTCTATCTTGGAACCAGCATTAACAGCAGTAATGACGTCAGCTTGGAGATCATGCGTAGGATAACTCTTGCTAACAGGTGTTACTTTGGGCTGAGTAAGCAATTGAGAAGTCGAGCCCTCTCTCGAAGAACGAAAACTACACTCTACAAGTCTCTCATCATGCCTGTCCTAACATATGGCGCTGAAGCCTGGACAATTTCCACCTCGGATGAGCGAATACTTGGAGTTTTCGAGAGAAAAGTCCTACGCAAGATCTTTGGACCTATTTGCCTTGGTGGCGAGTACCGAATAAGGTACAACCATGAGCTGTACGAGCTGTATGCCGATATTGACATAGTAAAGCGCATCAAAATCCAGCGGCTGCGCTGGCTAGGTCATGTCGAGCGAATGGAAGAACACGCTCCAGCTAAGAAGGTGTTATATTCGGAACCCGCTGGAGGACGACGCAAAAGAGGAAGACCAAACCTCCGGTGGAAAGACCAAGTACTGGAGAACCTGACGGCGCTTGGAATTTCTAACTGGCGCCAGCTAGCGAAGAACAGAGATGGCTGGCGAAGCATGTTATTTTCGGCCTAAATCGATATTCGGTTGTTATGGCCACATAAGTAAGTAAGTAGTAAAATATAGTCCACTACGGAATAATATAATTTAAAATTTTTCTGTAATACGCTGTTTTTGTAGAACGTTGAAATAGTTTACCGCTGTCTTCTTGTAAATTCACATGTTATTTAGTTGTTAAAACGAAAGAGCCTGATTTAATGTTTGTATTAATATATATTAATTAATAGTTTTATGAAAGTATTTTCTCATATATTTGTACCTAATGTATGCTTCGATTGTTAAACTAAAATGCATACATGTTAAAAATAAAAAATAAACTGTTTATGAAATGTTGAAAAGGTTGCCCTTTACTATTTTTTTTTAACCATTTAGCTTATTCAGCGTTTTTATTTTTGAACTCTTGGAACCATTGAATCATGATCTATTGATTTGTATCGTTGTGCATACGTTGATTTCTTTCTCATTCCTCCTTTCTCTATGCTATATATTCCCTGCTACTCATGTAACGGAATGTGCTTTAAAAATTTCACACTCCATTTGCGACACCGCCGCCTAAGAAGTTTTACTTCAAAAAAGAGAGTTTCGCTTTTTTTTAGAGTACATATTAAGTAATATAATAATAAAGTTTATATGTAATTGTGTTTGCCCTTTCATAAGGAAATTGTGGGAAATCTTGGTATAGGGTATATGTGAAACCATGATAACCGAAATAATTTTATGCAGTGGCATTTTATTGTAATATTTGTAATTGTTAATAATGTTTGTTATTGTACAGTGGCTCACAGCTTATTTCGTACAGTGTATATATTTTTATGTACATGGCTGTAACATCGAAACTAAAAAACTTATCGATAAGTTTTGAATGTAGATGTCTGTGTATGTGTTTAGTAAACCTAATAAGAAAACGGGGAACCCCAAAAATTTTTCTTTTTGTTATGCAAGAGAGAAAAACTATTGATCAGCTGATTTTCAGCTCACATCTTATTTCGTACACAAACTTCAATGTAAGTAAGTTTCATTCTGCCGCGCAGTTACAAAGTTTTTTTGAATTGTATGAGTTTTTGGACCTTTTTAACTATTATAACAATTTTTATTATTATTATTTTAAATAGTTAAAGTGCTGTAAATTAAACATTTAGCTTTATGGGTCATCGTACAACGATGGAACAGCGTAAACTGGTAATTAACCATTTTAGGAAAGGTCAGAGTGTGCGAAAAATTGCTGAAATGACAAATTTAAGTGCCTCAACTGTCCAATACATCATTCAACGCTTCGTTCGCGAAAATCGGTTGGAGAACAAGGGCAGAGAAGCACCTAATAAGATTTTCAACGCATCAGACGAGCGTTATATTGTACGAAAAATTAAGAAAAATCCAAAGTTATCCGCTCCGAAGTTGGCTGCAGAGGTTCAGCGTGAAATAGGAAAATCATCCAGTGCTGAAACTGTCCGACGTGTGCTGCGCAATCATGACTTGAACGGTCGAGTAGCCCGAAAGAAACCATTCATTTCGAAAATGAATATACAACGCCGACTTGACTTCGCCAAAGAGCATATTATTAATACTCCTGCGTTCTGGAATACCGTTATTTTCGCGGATGAGTCTAAGTTTAATATTTTTGGCTCGGACGGAATGTCATATGTTTGGCGTAAAGCTAATACCGAGCTAAACAAGGAGAACCTTAAGCCCACAGTGAAGCATGGTGGCGGTAGCGTGATGGTTTGGGCCTGTATGTCAGCAGCCGGAGTAGGTGAATTGGTTTTTATTGAGGGAACAATGGACAAAATGAAGTACCTCGAGATTCTGAAAAACAATTTACTTCAAAGTGCAGACAAACTGGGTTTGCGGGAAGAATTTCGGTATTACCAAGATAATGACCCAAAACATAAATCTGGGATTGTGCAATCTTGGCTTATTTGAACTGCTCACACTTGATGTCTCCACCACCACAGTCACCTGACATGAATGTGATTGAAAATCTTTAGTCTATTTTGGACAATAAAATAAGAACACACAAGATTTCTAATAAGCAAGACCTAAAGAAGGTACTGATGGAGGAATGGAAAAAAATCACACCAGACATCACTCAAAAATTGGTGGATTCAATGCCAAGTAGACTCCAGGCTGTCATTAACGCTAAGGGATGTCATACTAAATATTAAAATCAACTTACTTTGTTTTTAGTTTGAACTTAAAGAGACTGTACGAAATAAGCTGTGACATGAATTTTCCTATTTTTTTCTTATTTTATTTTTTTATAGTGTCAAACACTAAAATTTTGAAAAAGTAAATTTTGGAAAATAAAAAACAAACCTTCCTTTCAAAAATGGCATTTATATTTTGTTCAAATTTTTGCTATATTAGGAATTACGACTGCAGCAATTTTTAAACTGTCACTGTACGAAATAAGCTGGGAGCCACTGTATATTATGCTTCTTTTTTAATGTGTCATGTGTAGTTGACAGAAATAATAATAGTGATATATATTTAACTAACAGGGTAAAGGGATACCGAGATTGACTACATTTGAAGAAGTTAAAAATAGTAATATATTATCTTCCTTGTAGGAACCAATTCTAATGTAATTTGTATTCGTCAAAGTCTTTATGACATCATAAAAATTATGGAATTATAAATTTGTATTTTTAATAGATAAAATTAATTTCATCCGTTTGATAAATTTATGAGAATTTCATGACAGGATAAAAATTCATTGGAATAGAACCGATAGGCGTGAAGAGCGTTTCCGTAGATTAAATCAAAGTTGGTTGGTTTCTTCGATAGGCTTTACCTATTCGCAACGAATGAAACGTGGTTGCAAAGAACTTTTTTTTTTAAATGCAATGAGAAAACAAAGCAAACAAAAAAAGTAAAATTTGAAAAGATAGTGCGTCTTTGCCTTTATTAGCTTTTGCTACACAAATGAAATTTAAAGCTTCAGCACAAGTTCACCATCGAGACCGGCAAATATCGTGAGAGTTTTGCCAAATCTTCACTACAAAAGCAAATGGTTAAAGAAGAAGCATTATCTGTTATGGTGGAAGCAAAGTTTTCTCAACAGCAGTACAATATTATAAGTAATCCTCCTCCAGATAGGTTTCCTTGCTATTGGTTTAATCTGAAATAAGCTTTGAGTCTGTACACTGTGGGTATTCGATTGAATCTCTGGAACCACCTCATATAAGCAAGAGCACCATAAGCCAGACGCAAATGATTCATATGTTTTCCTCACCTGTAATGTTCCACTCAGGTTGATTTGTGGAAGCAAAATTGTGTGCCAAAATTCTCAACCAGCATCTATCAGGTTCTGTAGGCCTTTAAAAATTGAATTTGTGAAAGAGTCCACAGCTGTTTCTAGAAGTGAAAGCGAAAGAATTGGTATAGGAATACAAAATCTCGTTAACTCGATTGTACCTTATGATTATAAATATTTGGAAGTTAAGCTCAATTTTAATTTTTCTATTGTTGATGGAAAAGTGTGCAACGCGTTAACAGAAAAAACATAAAATTGTTACTTATGCGGAGCTAGTTCTACTACCAGGTGTACAAGCTTAAATCAGCTGTTTTTCGGTAAAAAAAAAACCGCATTTTTTTTTCATAGAACTTTCCCCATGGCTCTTAAACATATGGAAATGGCTTGTTGAGTAACACCTAACTGTTCGGAAAGCATTTTTTTGCGATTGGGAGTCGTTCTCATCCAAAAGAGCCTGAAAATCATGGTCCTCAACTTTTCTGGGTCTATTTTCACTCAAGTCACAATGGCCTTCTTTGAACCGATGAAACCAGTCTCTGCAAGTGGTTTCCGATAGCGCACTGACACTATAGGCCTCCACAAGCATTCGATGCGACTCAGCAGCAGATTTCTTCAAATTGAAGCAAAAAAGTAGAGCTTCCCGCATATGTTCTTTTTCTGGCACGAAACTACACATGATTATACGAGGAAAAATGTATGTTGTATGAAATCACTGATGATGTTTACTAATTGATGTAAACAGGTGTCCAACTAATAAAAAAAAGGATGCACAGTCGATAATAGCTCAATATGCTCACTAACGCCATCTACTAGCAAACAGCGAGGATTTAAGCTTGTACATCTGGTATATATTTTATACATATTTGTAATTTTTAATATTCGATCAAAAATAAAAATTGCTTCTAATTTTGGAATGCGACTTTTACCACTTTGTCTACTTCAATTATATGTATAGTGAAAAAGTAGTAAGACAAAGGAGAATTATATTCATAATGTAAATAAAAGAAACTTATAAGATAAATAAAATACTGATAGTCGCAAAGTCGACTTCGACCCTTTGACGGTTTTTTTTAGCGCCACACAAAAAAATTTTTTAATACATACATTTTTTATATATATTATATATGTACCATTGGAAAGGTAGTTGTATGTCCTTGAATTTTCGATAGGTTAAAGCATATTTTCAAAAAAAAAAATTGATAAATTTGTACTTTTATAAAATTAAAAACATAAAATATTATGTATGATAGGAAAGGAATTATAAATAAATTTCGTCTAATACCCATATTGTAAAAAAAATTGCAAGGCTAGTGATTAGATTCAGTCGAAAATTTGAACTTTTTCCTTGAGCCACGGATTATATTGGCGTCAAAAATTGTTGGATTCTTTTATTCACAAAAGTAAGATTTATAGGATGTAATTTTTTATTTTTTTTTTATTTTGCACTTGGTCCGCCGAGAAAAATTACAATATAACAACCGACCGAGCAAAATCACTCTACACCTTATGGTATAATAGAGGTAGAGCTATTGTAAAAACTTTGTCCTGGTTGCATCTGCAACGTCAGAAACTCTTTCCTTATAGTATCAACTGAAAGAACCACTAATCTTACTTTTAGTTCAGAGACGCCAATCTATTTAATTTTGCTGCAAACTATGAACACTTAACTTCTATCTATAGAATCATCGTCTCTACGCAATGGTTTTCAAATTGTAGATGCTTATATAAAATACATAAAAATATTACAACCATTAGAGTTACTGAAAAACATGCACAGAACTTTCAATCCCTTGTTGAATTTGTATGGTACATAATGGATAAAAACAAAATAAAAGTGAAAAACTGATATTACATACATAAACATTGAACACTGGTACATGGAATTATGATACCCGTCACATAAAAAAATGTATATGATGATCTATATACAGCAAATAATTTCTAAACATTTGATATCTTCACAACTTTGAATTTACCACAACCATCCACATATATATCTCATATGTAATCCACGAATATTAAATCCGCACACTAATATTTCTAGCGAAAAGAAATATCTGAAAATGAAGTTCTAGACGAATAAATGGTTCAATTTTTCGCAATTGTGAACAAAAAAGAGAACATAAGACAACAGTATTGCATATTAGAATACACAACACAATAAATCTTCGTATTTTAGTATATCATATTTGCACGAATTAGCACACGACGGAATACAGAAAACTATTGATAACAATATGGAAATTGCATCTGGCACAAACTTAACATGAGCTCCGTTCAATCACAAAGTTTAATGTAATTATATTGCCACTACGGTTTACATCTTAAACTAGAACTGAACCTAATAAAACAGTCACACACCCCAATATAATTGCTAAATACATAGAGGTGGCAACGATTAATCATTTAATTAAAATAATCGATTACTATCGTTCAATTTACGTGTTTATTGTATCGTAATAGTATTGTAACGAGTATCGATAGTTGGTTACTCATCACTATTGTGACTGACACTATTGGCAGCATCGAAACGAATGTCAACAAAAAGAAATAAGCGATAACCAGAACAAGCCAACGAGAAAGGAAGAGAAGAATCTCGATGAAGGAAGATTCTGGGGTGTTGCCAACAGAGTATAAATAGAGCCAGTGTTGAGAAGTGACAATCAATCTAATACCGAACGTGATTGCGAAAACATTGATACAGAGGCAAAAGTTGCAAGTTCATTAGTGTTATTGTAAATAGTTGATTGTAAACAGTGTTTATTGTAAATAGAGATTATTAAATAAATTGTTGCTATATATAGTTGTATAAAATAAGTGTTGCAGTTATTACTAACAGAATCCAGTGATCGAACAAGGTAATTCAAATAGAATTAAACGCTCACAGAATAAAAACGTAACAATTGGTGTCAGAAGTGGGATTCTGTAAAGATGGTGAAAATTGACCAACTAAAAGTGGACCAACTTAAAAAGCTGTTGGTAGAGATGAATCTACCGCCATCAGGTGCAAAGGCGGAACTGCTGGTGAGGCTGAGGCAAGTTATGGAGGCTAAGGGAATTAATGTAGAAGAACATGAGTTCTTTGAGGAATCCGATATACAAGCAGTTGTGCACGCTGAGGAAGAGAGCAAAATAGATTCGAGTGGTCAACTCATGGAATTCATGAAAACCATGATGCAACAGCAGCAACAACAGCTACAAGAAAATGCGTATAGCATTGACTCCAAGTTTCAAGAACATTCGGCTGAATTGCGTATGGAAATCCAAGAAGGTTCGTCTCGCCAAGAAAACTTCATTGGAGAATTCCAGAAGACAATTAACTACAAACTTCAAGAAATTTCTGGGGCTATTAATGAGAAAGTTGCAGAACTAAAAGAACATTTTTTTTTTTTAACAAGCTTTTTTATTGGATCTTTCTAAAATTACTTAGAAACTAACAATATGTAATCAAATCTTACAAACTTAATAAAATTATGTGATATTCCCAACGTTCCATCACAATTTGTTGAGTCACGAGGTATAGCAATTTCACAGCATATTCAGTGTGTTTTTTCTTTTTAATCGACGATGCCCCGTGCTCAGCAACAATTGCCTAGCAAGGGGATTCGGATGACTGTGTAATTTTTGAATGTAGCTTCTGCAAGACATTGCAACTTCCTCAGAAATTGTGGGTACATTTAAATATCGATGGATGTTAACGTTCCTCATATACCCAGGCGCGTTTACAATAATTCGCAGACACTTGGATTGTATTCGCTGCAATTTTTCGATGTATGAGGTAGATGCGGTGCCCCAAAACTGAATACCATAAGATCAGATTGGCTTCAGGATTGCTTTATATAATAGCACTTTGTATTCGAGATTCAACTTTGATCTTTTGTGTATCAGTCACCATAACTGATTAATTTTAAGCTTGATCTGAGTTTTCTTTGCCTCTATGTGATTTTTCCAGGTCAGCCTTCTGTCGAGGTGAATTTTTTTTTTTTTATGTGACACTTAAAGCCCCAAAGGGCTCATTGGCCGAGCTTCTCTTCTCTTGTCGAGGTGAATACCCAAGTACTTTGTTGAGGAACATTGTGGAACTGATTGACCATTAATTTTAAGTGGGGGACATGTATCTGGCCTTAGCGTGAAGGTTACATGTACGCTCTTTGATTCATTGACTTTTATACGCCATTTTGCTAGCCAGATTTCGATAGAATCGATATGAGTCTGCAGGAGTTTAGTAGCTTCTATGGGGTTAGAGCGAGAGCACAATATTGCCGTATCATCTGCAAAGGTCGATATAAATGTATGGTTATTTCTGGGCATATCTGTAGTGTATAAGAGATACAGTAAGGGGCCCAAAATGCTTCCTTGAGGAACGCCAGCGTGAATATCCAATGGATTTGTTGTGTAATCCTTGTGATGTACGAGAAATTGTCTTTTCGTGAGGTAGCTTCTAAGCAATGAGGAGACATTTGCAGGCAGTAATAGTTTGAGTTTGTAAATAAGGCCATCGTGCCATACTTTATCGAAAGCTTGAGTGATATCAAGAAAGACAGCTGAGCAATACTTTTTTTCTTCAAAAGTGTTCCTTATCAGAGTTACAATGCGGTGGACTTGTTCTATTGTGCCGTGCTGTTTTCTAAATCCAAACTGATGTTGAGGAATCAGTTGGTTGAGATTAATAAATGGAGTTAAATTCATGACAAGTAGCTTTTCGAATACTTTAGAAAGTAGAGGCAGGAGGCTGATAGGTCTGTACGATGCAACTTTTGTAGGGTCTTTTCCTGGTTTTGCTATCATAATAATTTTTGAAGTTTTCCAGCATTTGGGATAGTGTTTAATACGAAGGATAGCATTGAAAATGTGCATCAGATGAATTACTGAAGCCGGAGGTAGCTCTTTTATCATTTTACCGGTAATTTTATCCGGACCAGGTGATTTTGTTGGGTTTAAATCTTTATAAATTGCTTTGAATATGTCCTTTTTTTTTTTTAATTTTGAGGGTTATTGTGCAAGGTTGAGAAGTTAATTTTGGTAATGAGGACTGTGAAGAGGGTGGATTGGGTGTAAACACACTTTTTAGGTGGTTTGCAAAAGCCAAACCCTTCTCACAGTTGCTTCTAGCCCAATTACCGTCACTCAAACGGATGGGGGAATCAGTGAGAATTGACCGATTTGAGTTTTTTGCTGATTTCCACAAAGAGTAGTCTGACGCTTCACCAGGTGTTAATTTCGCTATGTGCTCTTCTAACTCTTTGTTGTTTTTATTTTTTAAGGCTTGCTTTAACTTTCGAGTGCAGTGCTGTAGCTGTGTTTTCAGATTCGGTGATCTGAATTCTTGCCATTGTCTTCGGAGTCTTCTTTTCTGTCTTACTAGCAATTCAATATCGGCAGGTGTGTATGGGCTATAGTTTGATTGCTTGCATACTTTTGTGCAGGTGGCTGAGCTGAGAGCTAATGAGAGCAGCTGGTTGAATTTTTCGAGTGCTGAGTCTACATCGTGTACATTTCTTAATACAGTACTCAGAGGAAGATGGGAGTTTATATATTTCTTGAATTTTAACCAGTCTATTTTCTTTCTAACGCAATTACCTTGGGGGCTTGGTGATTTTATAGATATTACCGTGGGTGAGTGGTCAGATGATAGATCATAATTACACTCTGTGGAGATATTTTCCATCTGCAAACCTTTGGCGACTCCAAAGTCTATGAGATCGGGTATTTTCCTCTTGTCCGTCGGCCAATATGTCGGTTGACCATTTGAAATAACATCGTAGCCGTGGTTAGTGATGATTGAACGGGCGGGAGCACCAGTAAGTGTGTTTGGCGTTGAAATCGTCAGCAACCAAGAATTTGCTACCAAGAGTTGAGAAAAATTCTTTATATTGCTGTTCGGTAATACTGTATCTTGGGGGACAGTATATCGCAAATATTACTAGCTTAGAGATGTATTCTTCCAGACATATAGATGTTGCTTGCAAGTAGACGCTACTGAAATCTTCGAGAACATGATGTTTTATTCTGCTTTTTATCAATATGGCAGTTCCTCCGCGTGTCTTACCATGCGGATGATTTGTGGTGTACAGTTTGTAATATGATATTTGGTAGCAATTTTTGTCAGTGAAATGGGTCTCAGATATCATCATTATGTCGATTTGGCTGGATTCAAGGAATTGAATTAGCTCCAAACAGTGCTGGCTTGAGACAACTCATGGTCTGGATAGCAATGTTTGGAGTAACATCGATTGATTTTTCATCATTTCTTGCATCATTGTTTGCATTGAGTTCATGAATTGGTTCATATTCTGAATTAATGTTTGAAGTAAATGTTCAAGGGTACTTGGCTGTTGGGTGGGCAGTGAGTGTTTCTGCTCATTATTTACATTGCTTTGTTGGTGTGGGTTTTGTTTTAACACGCTAGCGTATGAATTGGTTTGATTCTTGTTTGGGATTGCAGAGAAGAATTGTGCATCAATATTTTGTCTCTTACTTGAGTTGGCTATCTGAGTTTGCTCAACTGGTTTTAAAGGTTGATTGCTAGCGGAGAAATTTAGCTTTAGGGTTGTATATACTGGGCAACCTCTATAATTTGCGGTGTGATTACCTCCACAATTGCTGCATTTTTTCATGCTAGCATCGCCTTTAGATTTTGGGCATATGTTTGATTTATGGAGATCTCCACAAATCACACAAATAGCTGGCAGGGTACAATATGTCTTAGTATGTCCATATTCTTGGCAGTTACTGCACTGAGGAGGTCCAGTTCTCTTATGGGGTTCTTCGATTGTGATTTTGCGATGCAATAAATATCGAATTTTATATATGGGGTGTACTTCACCTTTTTTTAGGGGTTTTATTTCAGGCTGAAGCTCAATACGATATAACGGTTGAGGTATATTGCTCTTGTTGAGAATGTTGAATACTGTTTTGGCTTGAAACCCTTCTTCCTGAAGGGCAAGTTTGATTTCGTTAATGTCAACGTTGGGTTCGACGCCTTTGAGTACAACGATTAAGCCCTTACTACTTTTTAGCTGATGTGTGTAGTAATTCTTTTTTACAGCAACAAATTTCGCAATTACTTTGCGATAATGAGTTTCGCTGTAGATTTGCACTTTCGTTTCCTCAATTTGGCCTTTGCGAATAGGAACAACATGGAAATTCTTTGGTCCTATAAGACTTGTAATTCTAGAAATCAACTTATCTGAGTTGCGTTCTCTTAAGAAAATGGGTGGGGGTTTGAAATTTTTCTTGGAGATAATATTTTCGTCACTTTCATCACCTGAAAGCAAAGCGTATCTATTTTCCGAACTAATAGGGGCAGTGTTCTGCTTTTGAATTTTTGTTGAATTCATTTGTTTTGAATTTTGTGGACTTCTTTTGCGCTTTACTACAGTAATGTAGCGATCAATTCCAGTTTGAACAGCAACTGGTTCTTTATTAGTCATCGCACTAGTTGCTTTAACTACTGGGTCATGCATTTCAGTAGAAAGGCCGTTATTTGTTTGCTTTGATGTTGTAGCTGTTGGTGTTACAGCAAGAGAAGCGCATTGTACACTCCACGGTATAGAGGGAGATAGTATATCCCGAGAGAACAAATTATTTTTTTTTGTCTGTATTTATTGTTGTTGCAAATTTTGATGAAGTGTTAGAGTGAGGAATATTTACAGGCAAAAGATTTGCACTGTTACTTTCACTTGTGCAGTGTGTATCAACTGTTTTTTTTTATAATGCACTTACTGGCGGGGTTTGCGCGGGTGATTGCAAATTATTGTTTACACACACATTAACAGGCAATTGCCGTTGCCGGAGAGGAGAGCGCTGAACACTCATATTATAAACAAAATGTTTGCAAACGATATTATTTTATTTTTTTCTTTTCTAAAAAAAAAAAAAAATTACCGAAATAACTCCTTGAGTTTCTTCGCGTCTTTTCGCAAAATATTAAAATTTTTTTTTTTACCGAAAACAATCACTTTTCCGACTCTATCAAACGCGTCCACTCTTATTGGTGACTTTCACGGAAAAGAACATGTAGATGAAATTTGCGGAGCCGTTAATGAAAAGGTTACAGATCTGAAGGAACATGTAGATGATTTGGAAGATAAGTTCGAGAAATTACAGCACGATCTCAACCAACTAACAATAAATGGACCAGCCACATCAGTGATTCGAGATTCAAGCACAATCAAATTAAAGCCACCAATATTTGACGGAAGCACGCCATTCAATATCTTCAAGCTTCAATTCGAGACAACAGCTTCGAAGAATCAATGGGATGATAGCGACAAGACTGCTGCTTTAATAGTCGCATTAAAAGGTAATGCTTCCGAGGTGTTACAGATGATTCCAGAGAAAGATCGTGGTAGCTATCAGTCACTGATGGACACACTCCAGCGAAAATATGGAAATGAATACAAGAGTCAATTACATCGAGTGGAATTGAGATCGCGAGTGCAACGGAGTAATGAGAGCCTTCAGGAATTCGCTTCCGATATTGAGCGCTTATGTCATCTAGCGTTCTCCGGTAATTCGGAAGAGTTCGTCGAAAAAATAAAAATAGAGGCATTAAAATCAGTAGTTCAGCCTGAAGCAAGAGCAGGTCGACGCGAAAACAAATTTAATGGTAAGTGCTTCATTTGCGACAAACGAGGGCATATAGCGCGTGATTGCAATCAATCGAGTATGAAGCCTAAAGAAAGAACAAGGAATCAACACAAAAATAAATTTGCCGGTAAGTGCTTCATATGCGATCAAAGAGGACACATGGCGCGTAATTGTCGTCTACGACGCAAGCAACAAAGATCGAATTCACCAGGACAACGAAAGGAAGATCGTGATGTCATTCATCGTGGTAAGGCTGATACTCCATATCATCGTACTTGCACCGTAGATAGTAAACATTGCCCTCGGGTAGGAAGCCAGAATCACATTGTTAACCTACGACTTACGAATGCATTATCGGAAGAGTCATGGACCACCGAACGAGTTCAAGAAGATCAACGGAACGACCCAGATCTATCAAAGATCATAAAATACAAGGAGCAGGGCATACGTCCAGATTGGCAAGAGATGGCTAATGAGAGTCCAATAGCAAAGGCATACTGGGCGCAGTGGCAAAGCCTGCACTTACGAGACGGATGTTTATTTAGAGCATGGGAAAGTGAAGATGGAAAAATCACTAATGATCTTCTAGTGGTACCCAAGGCAAGAATAAATTAAGTGATAGCTGAGTATCACAATGCCTCCAGTGGAGGGCATTTGGGAATCGTCGACAAAATAAAGAAACGATTCTATTGGGTTGGATGTCATGACCATGTCGCTGATTGAATTCGGAAGTGTAAGCAATGTGCAATGGCCAAAGGTCCCACTAAGAAAAATCATGGTAAGATGTACCAATACACCGTGGGTGCTCCATTTGAGCGAATTGCTATGGACATAGCTTGGCCATTTTCAATAAGCAACGCAGGTGGTTATAGATTACTTCAGTAAATGGCCTGAAGTATACCCCATTCCAAATCAAGAAGCTAGTACAGTTGCGGATGTATTCGTCAACCAATGGATTACTCGTTTTGGTGTACCGATCGAGTTACACTCAGACCAAGGTCGAAATTTCGAATCAGTTGTATTCCAAGAGATATGCCGTATGCTGGGTATATACAAAACTCGTACAACACCTTTGCATCCACAATCTGATGGCATGGTAGAACGATTTAACCGTACCTTGGAGGAATATTTGAGAAAAGTCGTAGATAAATACCAAAGAGACTGGGATGTACATATACCAATATTCCTCATGGCATATCGATGCGCACAACATGATACGACGGCTACTACACCGGCAATGGCAATTTTTGGAAACGAGTTAAGACTGCCAGCTGATTTAAAATTTGGAGTTGTAACACCAACGAGATCAACCGAAGGTAATTATACTAGCGAAAAGCGGATGAAATTGGATTAAGTACATCAGTTCATCAGAGAGCTATCGCAGATGATAAGCGATAAGATGAAGGCCAGGTATGACTTGAAAGCAAATTCAAAAGGGTTCTATGAAGGAGAGCTTGTAATGCTTCATAATCCACAACGAAAGAAAGGCCTGTCCCCTAAACTACAGACTCATTGGGAAGGGCCATATGAGATTATAGCAAAGATAAATGACGTAGTGTATCGTATTCAACGTGCCTGGAATAAAAGAGCAAAGTTTAAAGTAGTGCACTTGGAGCGACTTGCGCCATATCGAGGGGATGTATAAAAACTTGTTCGGGACGAACAAGGTTAAGAGTAGGGCAGTGTAACGAGTATCGATAGTTGGTTACTCATCACTATTGTGACTGACACTATTGGCAGCATCGACACGAACGTCAACAAAAAGAAATAAGCGATAACCAGAACAAGCCAACGAGAAAGGAAGAGAAGAATCTCGATAAAGGAAGATTCTGGGGTGTTGCCAACAGAGTATAAATAGAGCCAGTGTTGAGAAGTGTTGAATATGTTTACGCATACGATATTATCTTCATTTTTGAGATTATGACCCAAATCTAGTTTCGAACAAGTAGATTTCCCACATCAAATTACTACCACCTTAATCTAGAATTTTGTGCAAATCTCGATAACTTTGTTATATCGTGAAGAAAGGAGTAAAATCAAAATCGAAGTAGATTTGGCGTTGGATTTTGACGGCTAACAACCCCATTAGAAGTAAATCTTACTATGTAATAGGATTACCGAGTTAATTCCAATTTACTCGGGCATTAACTGCAGCTAATCCGCATGAACTCTACGAGTTAATTCTCAAAATTGAAGAGGATTAGAGCAATTTGCGATGGCAGCACTGCTGAAAATTTTCTATTGTGAATTTTTCACGATCTATTTTACAAAACATTAAGTGTTAACGGGTAGACAGATTTTTTGTAACCTAATTGTGGTACACATAGAAATTACCACTAACTAACTATCCTTTTTCATTAATTGATTATTAAGCAAGTAATAAGAAAATAATCGCGTAATTTTCTAAGTTAGCTTTCAACGGACAAAATTGCTGAATCCGTCGCAAATGATTATAAACTATACTCGTTTAAAATTAATTTTCTATACTAGCCGCATTCTTTTGCACACGAGTTGCAAAATAACACTGACTTATTTGCCGAACTGCATGCAAAGCAACGACAAAAATAAGCGACATCGTCTATTTTAACCGAGTTCAATTGAAGTTGCTTATATTTTAATCGACCTGGGTAATAGTGTTGGAAAGTAAAAAACAGCACTATTGTGAATAGACTACTGCAATGTACTTGGGAAATGTCAACAACACGTCAAATTATTGTAAATATAAACAAAAATAAACAAAATAAAGCAAGTGCAAATAAAAATTAATTTTAAAAAACGAATATATTGTTACGTTTTTGTTCTGTGAGCGTTTGTTTCTATTTGAATTACCTTGTTCGATCACTGGATTCTGTTAGTAATAACTGCAACACTTATTTTATACAACTATATACAGCAACAATTTATTTTATAATCTCTATGTACAATCAACTCTGTTTACAATGAACTATTTACAATAACACTTTAATGTACTAGCAACTTTTGCCTCTGTATAGATGTTTGCGCATTCACGTTCGGAATTCGATTGATTGTCTCTTCTCAACACTGGCTCTATTTATACTCTGTTGGCAGCACCCCAGAATCTTCCTTTATCGAGATTCTTCTCTTTCTTTCTCGTTGGCTTGTTCTGGTTATTACTTATTTCTTTTTGTTGACATTCGTTTCGATGCTGCCAATAGTGTCAGTCCAATAGTGATGAGTAACCAACTATCGATACTCGTTACACTGCCCTCCTCTTAACCTTGCTCGTCCCGAACAAGTTTTTATACCTCCCCTCGATATGGCGCAAGTCGCTCCAAGTGCACTACTTTAAACTTTGCTCTTTTATTCCAGGCACGTTGAATACGATACACTACGTCATTTATCTTTGCTATAATCTCATATGGCCCTTCCCAACTATCGACACTCGTTACCATATTTACCACAGATTACGCAGAGTTGTTTCTTTTTTGTTTTTATATCATTTATAAATTGCACGAACAACCATATATACCACCAGCGATGCTAAGTAACTAATGGGAAATTATATTCAAGTAAAAGAGAAGTTATATGTGTGTTTTTGTTCTTTTGCAACTCGCTTACAAAAAAAGGCAGCTAATGTTGCAGTGAGAATCGTCACTCGTCGGTTTTGGTTCCTTTATGTCGTGGTTATATTACCAATTAATTGAACGCTAATCAAAAAAATTGTTGTTGGTTTCAATACAAAATGAAAAATGAAATCCAAAAACTAACATTCAGCAGTGTTTCCAAATACAATTTTATATAAAGAAAATAAAAATGTGAGAAAAAATAATTCTAAATACTTTTAATGCAATATTGCTTTATGGGTATAGCGTACATAAATGTTTATTATGTTCACAACTGCGAAGGATTATTAAATTTTAAATATTAATTATATAAATTGCCTTTAAAGAAAGCTATTCGCGAGAGAATTTTCTCGTTAAGCAAAGAAATTCTATAACTTTAAATTTATTATTTTATTTAGAAATGGTGTTTTCGTGTTGCAGACCTGAAGAACTGAAGAAGTTATTACTCTGCTGCAAATTAATGAATGCTTGTGGAATACAAGAAATCCAAGTTATTCAAATCGTGAAAAACGGGAACAGGCCCTAGATGCTGTGCAACAGCAATTGTCTAAAATTGCTAGCGGCACAGAAAAACATGATATCCGGGCAAAATTTCTGTCCTTTGACGCCAATATAGGAAAGAGTTCACAACTATTGACACCAGAACTGCCAGTTGTTGATCTGGTGGTAATGCATTTTCAACTGGCGTTTCACTTTTTTTATATCCTTTTCAATGAGCCGCAGGATGTTCTGTAATTTCCCATCGGTTATCCTTATGAAATTTTTGAGACCCCGAAGAATGTTGCAATTCCTTTGTCAGGAATGTGAAAGAGCCTCTTGTCCTTCGGTTTTTCGCCATATTTATATCGCACTTGATCGTTTTCTGTTTTGCCAATTTTTTTCAGTCCTTTGACGCCAATATAGGAAAGAGTTAACAACTATTGACACCAGCACTGCCAGTTGTTGATCTGGCGGTATTGTATATCCAACTGGCGTTTCACTTTTTTTATATAATTTTCAATGAGCCGCAGGATATTCTGTAATTTCGTATCGGTCATCCTTATGTAATTTTTCAAGGTCCAGATGTCGTTATGTTGTAATTCCTTTATCAGGAATGTGAAAGAGCCGTTTGTACTTCGTTTTTTCGCCATATTTATATCGCACTCGATCGTTTTCTGTTTTGCCAATTTTTCGATGAAACTTTTTCTATTAACTCAATTATTTTTCCCAGTACACTTGTATGATTATCGTTCCAAAAACATACGTTCTCAGCATATATGATTGCTGTTTTTAGCAAATCATTCAGCGCGGTATCCATTATGAAATTAATTGAAATTTAATGCAGCACAACTATTTTGATAAAATATTACACTTCTGTGTCATTAATCATGTATAACCCCCAACAATCTAAATTGGTGAAACGGAAATGATCGCCCTGATTGGCGTTCATTTGATTGGTCATATAACCACAGTATTACAGCGAGAGGTTTCTCTACCTCCCCTTAGCTCTTAATGTTACATTGATATGCGAAATGGCTTTGTTTCGTATCTGTTTATGCCGTGGTTATATTACAAATCAATTGAACTCTAATAAAAAAAATTGTTGTTTTCAATACAAAATTAAAAATGAATTCCAAAAATGAATATATGCATGTCAATCGTTTCTGATTGCTGTTTTCGACACCAATCAGACCAATTTCACCAGTGTTTCCAAATACAATTTTTTATAAAGAAAATGAAAATGTGAGAAAAATTAATTCTAAATACTTATAATGCAATGTTGCTTTACAGGTATAGCGTACATAAATGTTTATTCTGTTGGCAACTGCGAAGGATTATTAAATTTTAAACATTAATTATATAAATTGCCTTTAAAGAAAGCTATTCGCGTTTCTTATATGTTCTGAGTATGTACTGATTGAGAGAACCTTTTCGTTAGGCAAAGAAATTCTATAACTTTAAATTTATTACATTATTTAGAAATGGTGCTTTCGTGGAGCAGACCTGAAGAACTGAAGAACTTATTACAAAGAAATTATTACAAATGCTGCAGATTAATGAACGCTTGTGGTATACAAGAAATCCAAGTTATTCTAATCGGAAAGAACGGAAACAGGCCCTAGGTGTATGAAAGAGTAATTGGCTAAAACTGCTAGTGATATAGCAAAAATGATATTCGGCAAAAATTGAGTCTTTTGAAGCCAATATAGGAAAGAGTTCATTTTTAATTTTGTATTGAAACCAACAATTTTTTTGATTAGCGTTCAATTGATTGGTAAATTAACGACTGAAAAACGGAAAATGAACCCGCTGATGAGCGTTCAATTGATTGGTGATATAACCATCGCATTAGCAATCCTTCGTGTTTTTTTAACCTAACTGCGCATGTTTATCTGTTAAAAGAAAGTGAGCGGAAGATATTTTGTATATATATTTGTATTGTAACGAGTATCGATAGTTGATTACTCATCACTATTGTGACTGACTCTATTGGCAGCATCGAAACGAATGTCAACAAAAAGAAATAAGCGATAACCAGAACAAGCCAACGAGAAAGGAAGAGAAGAATCTCGATAAAGGAAGATTCTGGGGTGTTGCCAACAGAGTATAAATAGAGCCAGTGTTGAGAAGAAAAATCAATCGAATTCCGAACGTGAATGCGCAAACATCTATACAGAGGCAAAAGTTGCTAGTACATTAAAGTGTTATTGTAAATAGTTGATTATAAACAGAGTTGATTGTAAATAGAGTTTATTAAATAAATTGTTGCTGTATATAGTTGTATAAAATAAGTGTTGCAGTTATCATTAACAGAATCCAGTGATCGAACAAGGTAATTCAAATAGAATTAAACGTTCACAGAATAAAAACGTAACAATTGGTGTCAGAAGTGGGATTCTGTAAAGATGGTGAAAATTGACCAACTAAAAGTGGACCAGCTTAAAAAGCTGTTGGTAGAGATGAATCTATCGTCATCAGGTGCAAAGGCGGAACTGCTGGTGAGGCTGAGGCAAGCTATGGAGGCTAAGGGAATTAATGTAGAAGAACATGAGTTCTTTGAGGAAGCCGATATACAAGCAGTTGTGCACGCTGAGGAAGAGAGCAAAATAGATTCGAGTGGTCAACTAATGGAACTCATGAAATCCATGATGCAACAACAGCAGCAGCAACTGCAAGGAATTAATGCGAAACTACAAGAAAATGCGTCTCGCCAAGAAAACGCTATGGGAGAATTTCAGAAAACAATTGACTACAAGCTTCAAGAACATTCGGCTGAATTGCGTATGGAAATTCAAGAAGGTTCGGCTCGACAAGAACACGTCATCGAAAATCTACAAAAAGGAATTGAGACTAGATTTCAGGAAATTTCCGGAACCATTAATGAAAAGGTCACGGATTTAAAGGAACATGTAGATGACTTGGAAGATAAGTTCGAGAAATTACAGCACGAACTCAATCAACTAAAAATAAATGGAACAGCCACATCAGTGATTAGAGATTCAAGTACAATCAAATTAAAGCCACCAACATTTGACGGAAGCACGCCATTCAATATCTTCAAGCTTCAATTCGAGACAACAGCTTCGAAGAATCAATGGGATGATAGCGACAAAGACTGCTGCTTTAATAGTCGCATTAAAAGGTAATGCTTCCGAGGTGTTACAGATGATTCCAGAGAAAGATCGTGGTAGCTATCAGTCACTGATGGACACACTCCAGCGAAAATATGGAAATGAATACAAGAGTCAATTACATCGAGTGGAATTGAGATCGCGAGTGCAACGGAGTAATGAGAGCCTTCAGGAATTCGCTTCCGATATTGAGCGCTTATGTCATCTAGCGTTCTCCGGTAATTCGGAAGAGTTCGTCGAAAAAATAAAAATAGAGGCATTCATAGATGGTATACGTGATGGAGAGACAAAGCGTGCCCTAGTCATGTCACCCAGGAATACTTATGCCGAAACAGTCAGTAGTGCCTTGACGTTTGAAGCCGCCAGTTTCATGTGTCGACCAATGCCACGGGTACTCCAACTAGAAACAGAAATAGCAGATCTGGTTGAAGTAGTGCGTCAGGCAGTAAAATCAGTAGTTCAGCCTGAAGGAAGAACAACAGGTCGACGCGAAAACAAGTTTACTGGTAAGTGCTTCATTTGTGACAAACCAGGACACATGGCGCGTGACTGCCGTCTACGACGAAAGCGATCAAGATCGAATTCTCCAGGAAGACAAAAGAAGGAGAATAAGGTGGATAGCGATCGCTCCACTAACACAAATCCATCGTTAAACTAAATCGAGTCAGTTCAGCGGGGCGTGAACTGACTCCAACAGTGGGTTGCCCCATCATTCACATTTCACAACTACAGCGTGTGCCAAGCAGCTTGACTATTGATGGAAAATTGGACAATATGGAATTCATGTTAACCCTGGACACTGGTGCATCACATTCTATAATCAAGAGCGATTTGGTAAAGAGGTTTGAGCCTTTAATGGGAATAAAATTGCGTACAGCAACGGGTGAGGATGCACAAATTCTGGGCAAGATAAAGAAACGAGTATCTATTGGAAATTGCACATGGGAACATGAATTCATTGTGGCCGACATCATCGATGACGTAATAATTGGTGTTGATTTTATGATTGACAACGGATTTACGTTAGATCTGAATCAACGGATACTACGTTATGCAAATGTCGAACTACCATTGAACATCGGTTACAAGCGTAGTGGGATCATCAAACGAGTATTGGCATGTCAACGCCAAGAGGTTCCAGCAAAATCAGAAGCGGTGATATGGGCACAGATGAATGTGGATGATGGGACAGGCAATTTGTGGCTGGTGGAAGCAGATAAAGAAATAACGAATAAAAACATCATACTTGGTAGGACGTTAGTAGAACCTAAAGAAAATGGAATAGTACCGGTGCGAATTTTAAATCCAACTAATACATCTACAGTTGTGAAGAAAGGAATGGTGATTGGTCATTGCCAGGAAGTTAATGCCATAGTAGACTGCGAAAAGGGTTCGTCGATAAAAAGTGGAAGATCAGGAACTGTCAGAGTGGAAATAAAAGCACAGATGGAAGAATGGGCAGGCGTGCTTACCAACCAGCAAAAAGAAAAGGCTTTACAACTATTGGAGAAGTACAGTTCAATCTTTTCTTCAAATGGAAAAACTGGAGGACGAACAACCATCGTGAAGCATCACATTGACACCGGTGATTCTAGACCAATTCGTCAAACACCACGACGAGTTCCATTGGCCAAAAGAGACGAAGCCATTAAGCTGATTTCCGATATGCAGAAACAAGGTGTTATTGAACCATCAGCGAGTCCATGGAGTTCACCAGTTGTGCTGGTAAAGAAGAAGGATGGAAGTACTCGATTCTGTGTGGATTACAGAAAGCTAAATGATATTACGAAAAAAGACAGCTATCCACTGCCAAGAATCGATGACACTCTGGACACACTATCTGGTGCGAAGTGGTTCTCAACTCTTGATTTGCAAAGTGGCTACTGGCAAGTGGAACTTGGTAAGGAAGACATAGAGAAAACAGCTTTCAGTATTGGCGATGGTCTATGGCAATTTACAGTTATGCCATTTGGCTTATGCAATGCGCCAGCTACTTTTGAACGTTTGATGGAGCGTGTACTCAGAGGACTACACTGGAAAACGTGCTTGGTGTACCTCGATGACATTATTGTGATGGGAAAAGATTTTAACGACCACCTGGAAAAGTTGAAAGAAGTATTTGAGCGTATACAATTAGCAGGGCTTAAACTGAAGATGAAAAAGTGTTCACTCTTCAGGCGAGAAGTTAAATATCTTGGTCATAAAGTAACAACAGAAGGGGTACATACCGACGAGGAGAAAGTAGCAGCAGTTCAAGAATGGCCTATTCCGTCGAATCTTCACGAGCTAAGGAGCTTCCTAGGCTTATGCACCTACTATAGACGATTTGTTCCTGGATTTGCAAACATCGCCAGCAGTCTGCATGAGTTGACAAGAAAGAACAAACCATTTGTGTGGGGCGAGGACCAACAGAAAGCATTCGAACAGCTGAAAGAAAAACTCTGTTCAGCACCAATATTAGCGTATCCAGTACCTGGTCAAAAGTTTGTGTTGGACACAGATGCGAGTGGCTATGGAATAGGTGGTGTGCTCTCTCAGATCATAGATGGGCAAGAAAAAGTAATAGCATACTACAGTAAAATCCTGTCGAAGTCAGAAAGAAATTACTGTGTCACACGAAGAGAGTTGCTCGCAATACTGGAATGTGTAAAGTATTTCCATAAATACTTGTACGGTCAGTCATTTCATCTACGAACTGACCACTCAGCGCTAAGGTGGTTATTGCAATTTAAAAACCCAGAAGGACAATTGGCGCGCTGGATTGAAAGGCTGCAGAGTTATGATTTTACCATCGAACATCGTAAAGGAGGACATCACGGCAACGCGGATGCTCTATCTCGTCGTCCTTGCAAAATGGAATGTAAACATTGTTCTCGAGTGGAAAGCAAGGAGCACATTGTCGACATACGACTTACGAATATATTGCCGGAGGAGTCATGGACCACCGAACAGGTGCAAGAAGATCAGCGGAACGACCCAGATCTCGTAAAGATTATGGAATACAAGGAGCAGGGCATACGACCAGATTGGCAAGAAATGGCTAATGAGAGTCCAATAGCAAAGGCATACTGGGCGCAGTGGCAAAGCCTGCACTTACGAGACGGATGTTTATTCCGAACATGGGAAAGTGAAGATGGAAAAATCACTTATGATCTGCTAGTGGTACCCAAGGCAAGAATAAATGAAGTGATAGCTGAGTATCACAATGCCTCCAGTGGAGGGCATTTGGGAATCACCAAAACCGTCGAGAAAATAAAGAAACGATTTGTTTGGATACGGAAGTGTAGACAATGTGCAATGGCCAAAGGTCCCACTAAGAAAAGTCGTGGTAAGATGCACCAATACACCGTGGGTGCTCCATTTGAGCGGATTGCTATGGACATAGCTGGACCATTTCCAATAAGCAACGCAGGAAACAAGTATGTTCTGGTGGTTATAGATTACTTCAGTAAATGGCCTGAAGTATACCCCATTCCAAATCAAGAAGCTAGTACAGTTGCGGATGTATTCGTCAACCAATGGATTACTCGTTTTGGTGTACCGATGGAATTACACTCAGACCAAGGTCGAAATTTCGAATCAGTTGTATTCCAAGAGATATGCCGTATGCTGGGCATATACAAAACTCGTACAACACCTTTGCATCCACAATCTGATGGCATGGTAGAACGATTTAACCGTACCTTGGAGGAATATTTGAGAAAAGTCGTAGATAAATACCAAAGAGACTGGGATGTACATATACCAATGTTCCTCATGGCATATCGATGCGCACAACATGATACGACGGCTACTACACCGGCAATGGCAATTTTTGGAAACGAGTTAAGACTGCCAGCTGATTTAAAATTTGGAGTTGTAACACCAACGAGATCAACCGAAGGAAATTATACTAGCGAAAAGCGGGAACAGTTGGATGAAGTACATCAGTTCATCAGAGAGCGGTCGCAGATGATAAGCGATAAGATAAAGGCCAGGTATGACTTGAAAGCAAATTCAAAAGGGTTCTATGAAGGAGAGCTTGTAATGCTTCATAATCCACAACGAAAGAAAGGCCTGTCCCCTAAACTACAGACTCATTGGGAAGGACCATATGAGATTATAGCAAAGATAAATGACGTAGTGTATCGCATTCAACGTGCCTGGAATAAAAGAGCAAAGTTTAAAGTAGTGCACTTGGAGCGACTTGCGCCATATCGAGGGGAAGTATAAAAACTTGTTCGGGACGAACAAGGTTAAGAGGAGGGCAGTGTAACGAGTATCGATAGTTGATTACTCATCACTATTGTGACTGACTCTATTGGCAGCATCGAAACGAATGTCAACAAAAAGAAATAAGCGATAACCAGAACAAGCCAACGAGAAAGGAAGAGAAGAATCTCGATAAAGGAAGATTCTGGGGTGTTGCCAACAGAGTATAAATAGAGCCAGTGTTGAGAAGAAAAATCAATCGAATTCCGAACGTGAATGCGCAAACATCTATACAGAGGCAAAAGTTGCTAGTACATTAAAGTGTTATTGTAAATAGTTGATTATAAACAGAGTTGATTGTAAATAGAGTTTATTAAATAAATTGTTGCTGTATATAGTTGTATAAAATAAGTGTTGCAGTTATCATTAACAGAATCCAGTGATCGAACAAGGTAATTCAAATAGAATTAAACGTTCACAGAATAAAAACGTAACAGTATATATATATATACATATAAAAAATAAATATGTGGCACATATAAGCCCCGAAGGGCTCTTCGACTGAGCTTCGCTCCCATTGCTGTTGTGCATGTTAAATTTTGGACAGTTTTAGAAGGGATCTACTTATATTTTAGCCGGTTCCGGTGTATAACAACGATGACTTAGTCACATTTATTGCGAACAATGAGCAATTAATGATTGCTGAACAAAAAGCATTTATGACCGAATTATGTTGATTGTTGCTGCTAAACAAGGCGGTTTTTGTTCATGGATTCACCAGGTGGAACCGGTTAGACGATTTTTATATCACTTATCCTTGCAAAGATACGATCGCAACAGCAAATGGCTTTGGTAGTTGCATCGTCAAGCATTGCTGCTACTTTGTTAGATGGTGGATAAACGGCGCATTCAGTTCATGACAATCCGAACACAATATGTGGCATTAAAAAAAAATCGTAATAGCTACAGTGTTACAAAAGAGTTCTGTCAATATCTGGGATGAATGTACAATGCCTAATAAACATTCACTCTAAGCATTGCATAGAACTATGCAAGATTTTAACGGTAACGACAAAATATTCGGTGATGGTATAGTACTACTATCCAGTGATTTCCGACAAACATTCCTAGTTATTCCACATTAAACTTATACATGTTAATAATATTTGTGGCGAAACGTCGCTACAGTTCGATTGACTATCAACATACTGTTACGTTTTTATTCTGTGAGCGTTTAATTCTATTTGAACTACCTTGTTCGATCACTGGATTCTGTTAATAATAACTGCAACACTTATTTTATACAACTATATACAGCAACAATTTATTTAATAAACTCTATTTACAATCAACTCTGTTTATAATCAACAATTTACAATAACACTTGAATGTACTAGCAACTTTTGCCTCTGTATAGATGTTTGCGCAGTCACGTTCGGAATTCGATTGATTCTCACTTCTCAACACTGGCTCTATTTATACTCTGTTGGCAACACCCCAGAATCTTCCTTTATCGAGATTCTTCTCTTTCTTTCTCGTTGGCTTGTTCTGGTTATTACTTATTTCTTTTTGTTGACATTCGTTTCGATGCTGCCAATAGTGTCAGTCCAATAGTGATGAGTAACCAACTATCGATACTCGTTACACTGCCCTCCTCTTAACCTTGTTCATCCCGAACAAGTTTTTATACCTCCCCTCGATATGGCGCAAGTCGCTCCAAGTGCACTACTTTAAACTTTGCTCTTTTATTCCAGGCACGTTGAATACGATACACTACGTCATTTATCTTTGTTTTTATATCATTTATAAATTGCACGAACAACCATATATACCACCAGCGTTGCTAAGTAACTAATGGGAAATTATATTCAAGTAAAAGAGAAGTTATATGTGTGTTTTTGTTCTTTTGCAACTCGCTTACAAAAAAAGGCAGCTAATGTTGCAGTGAGAATCGTCACTCGTCGGTTTTGGTTCCTTTATGTCGTGGTTATATTACCAATTAATTGAACGCTAATCAAAAAAATTGTTGTTGGTTTCAATACAAAATGAAAAATGAAATCCAAAAACTAACATTCAGCAGTGTTTCCAAATACAATTTTATATAAAGAAAATAAAAATGTGAGAAAAAATAATTCTAAATACTTTTAATGCAATATTGCTTTATGGGTATAGCGTACATAAATGTTTATTATGTTCACAACTGCGAAGGATTATTAAATTTTAAATATTAATTATATAAATTGCCTTTAAAGAAAGCTATTCGCGAGAGAATTTTCTCGTTAAGCAAAGAAATTCTATAACTTTAAATTTATTATTTTATTTAGAAATGGTGTTTTCGTGTTGCAGACCTGAAGAACTGAAGAAGTTATTACTCTGCTGCAAATTAATGAATGCTTGTGGAATACAAGAAATCCAAGTTATTCAAATCGTGAAAAACGGGAACAGGCCCTAGATGCTGTGCAACAGCAATTGTCTAAAATTGCTAGCGGCACAGAAAAACATGATATCCGAGCAAAATTTCTGTCCTTTGACGCCAATATAGGAAAGAGTTCACAACTATTGACACCAGAACTGCCAGTTGTTGATCTGGTGGTAATGCATTTTCAACTGGCGTTTCACTTTTTTTATATCCTTTTCAATGAGCCGCAGGATGTTCTGTAATTTCCCATCGGTTATCCTTGTGAAATTTTTGAGACCCCGAAGAATGTTGCAATTCCTTTGTCAGGAATGTGAAAGAGCCTCTTGTCCTTCGGTTTTTCGCCATTTTATTTTATCGCACTTAATCGTTTTCATTTTTGCCGATTTTTTTCAGTCCTTTGACGCCAATATAGGAAAGAGTTAACAACTATTGACACCAGCACTGCCAGTTGTTGATCTGGCGGTATTGTATATCCAACTGGCGTTTCACTTTTTTTATATAATTTTCAATGAGCCGCAGGATATTCTGTAATTTCGTATCGGTCATCCTTATGTAATTTTTCAAGGTCCAGATGTCGTTATGTTGTAATTCCTTTATCAGGAATGTGAAAGAGCCGTTTGTACTTCGTTTTTTCGCCATATTTATATCGCACTTGATCGTTTTCTGTTTTGCCAATTTTTCGATGATACTTTTTCTATTAACTCAATTATTTTTCCCAGTACACTTGTATGATTATCGTTCCAAAAACATACGTTCTCAGCATATATGATTGCTGTTTTTAGCAAATCATTCAGCGCGGTATCCATTATGAAATTAATTGAAATTTAATGCAGCACAACTATTTTGATAAAATATTACACTTCTGTGTCATTAATCATGTATAACCCCCAACAATCTAAATTGGTGAAACGGAAATGATCGCCCTGATTGGCGTTCATTTGATTGGTCATATAACCACAGTATTACAGCGAGAGGTTTCTCTACCTCCCCTTAGCTCTTAATGTTACATTGATATGCGAAATGGCTTTGTTTCGTATCTGTTTATGCCGTGGTTATATTACAAATCAATTGAACTCTAATAAAAAAAATTGTTGTTTTCAATACAAAATTAAAAATGAATTCCAAAAATGAATATATGCATGTCAATCGTTTCTGATTGCTGTTTTCGACACCAATCAGACCAATTTCACCAGTGTTTCCAAATACAATTTTTTATAAAGAAAATGAAAATGTGAGAAAAATTAATTCTAAATACTTATAATGCAATGTTGCTTTACAGGTATAGCGTACATAAATGTTTATTCTGTTGGCAACTGCGAAGGATTATTAAATTTTAAACATTAATTATATAAATTGCCTTTAAAGAAAGCTATTCGCGTTTCTTATATGTTCTGAGTATGTACTGATTGAGAGAACCTTTTCGTTAGGCAAAGAAATTCTATAACTTTAAATTTATTACATTATTTAGAAATGGTGCTTTCGTGGAGCAGACCTGAAGAACTGAAGAACTTATTACAAAGAAATTATTACAAATGCTGCAGATTAATGAACGCTTGTGGTATACAAGAAATCCAAGTTATTCTAATCGGAAAGAACGGAAACAGGCCCTAGGTGTATGAAAGAGTAATTGGCTAAAACTGCTAGTGATATAGCAAAAATGATATTCGGCAAAAATTGAGTCTTTTGAAGCCAATATAGGAAAGAGTTCATTTTTAATTTTGTATTGAAACCAACAATTTTTTTGATTAGCGTTCAATTGATTGGTAAATTAACGACTGAAAAACGGAAAATGAACCCGCTGATGAGCGTTCAATTGATTGGTGATATAACCATCGCATTAGCAATCCTTCGTGTTTTTTTAACCTAACTGCGCATGTTTATCTGTTAAAAGAAAGTGAGCGGAAGATATTTTGTATATATATTTGTATTGTAACGAGTATCGATAGTTGATTACTCATCACTATTGTGACTGACTCTATTGGCAGCATCGAAACGAATGTCAACAAAAAGAAATAAGCGATAACCAGAACAAGCCAACGAGAAAGGAAGAGAAGAATCTCGATAAAGGAAGATTCTGGGGTGTTGCCAACAGAGTATAAATAGAGCCAGTGTTGAGAAGAAAAATCAATCGAATTCCGAACGTGAATGCGCAAACATCTATACAGAGGCAAAAGTTGCTAGTACATTAAAGTGTTATTGTAAATAGTTGATTATAAACAGAGTTGATTGTAAATAGAGTTTATTAAATAAATTGTTGCTGTATATAGTTGTATAAAATAAGTGTTGCAGTTATCATTAACAGAATCCAGTGATCGAACAAGGTAATTCAAATAGAATTAAACGTTCACAGAATAAAAACGTAACAATTGGTGTCAGAAGTGGGATTCTGTAAAGATGGTGAAAATTGACCAACTAAAAGTGGACCAGCTTAAAAAGCTGTTGGTAGAGATGAATCTATCGTCATCAGGTGCAAAGGCGGAACTGCTGGTGAGGCTGAGGCAAGCTATGGAGGCTAAGGGAATTAATGTAGAAGAACATGAGTTCTTTGAGGAAGCCGATATACAAGCAGTTGTGCACGCTGAGGAAGAGAGCAAAATAGATTCGAGTGGTCAACTAATGGAACTCATGAAATCCATGATGCAACAACAGCAGCAGCAACTGCAAGGAATTAATGCGAAACTACAAGAAAATGCGTCTCGCCAAGAAAACGCTATGGGAGAATTTCAGAAAACAATTGACTACAAGCTTCAAGAACATTCGGCTGAATTGCGTATGGAAATTCAAGAAGGTTCGGCTCGACAAGAACACGTCATCGAAAATCTACAAAAAGGAATTGAGACTAGATTTCAGGAAATTTCCGGAACCATTAATGAAAAGGTCACGGATTTAAAGGAACATGTAGATGACTTGGAAGATAAGTTCGAGAAATTACAGCACGAACTCAATCAACTAAAAATAAATGGAACAGCCACATCAGTGATTAGAGATTCAAGTACAATCAAATTAAAGCCACCAACATTTCACGGAAGCACGCCATTCAATATCTTCAAGCTTCAATTCGAGACAACAGCTTCGAAGAATCAATGGGATGATAGCGACAAGACTGCTGCTTTAATAGTCGCATTAAAAGGTAATGCTTCCGAGGTGTTACAGATGATTCCAGAGAAAGATCGTGGTAGCTATCAGTCACTGATGGACACACTCCAGCGAAAATATGGAAATGAATACAAGAGTCAATTACATCGAGTGGAATTGAGATCGCGAGTGCAACGGAGTAATGAGAGCCTTCAGGAATTCGCTTCCGATATTGAGCGCTTATGTCATCTAGCGTTCTCCGGTAATTCGGAAGAGTTCGTCGAAAAAATAAAAATAGAGGCATTCATAGATGGTATACGTGATGGAGAGACAAAGCGTGCCCTAGTCATGTCACCCAGGAATACTTATGCCGAAACAGTCAGTAGTGCCTTGACGTTTGAAGCCGCCAGTTTGATGTGTCGACCAATGCCACGGGTACTCCAACTAGAAACAGAAATAGCAGATCTGGTTGAAGTAGTGCGTCAGGCAGTAAAATCAGTAGTTCAGCCTGAAGGAAGAACAACAGGTCGACGCGAAAACAAGTTTACTGGTAAGTGCTTCATTTGTGACAAACCAGGACACATGGCGCGTGACTGCCGTCTACGACGAAAGCGATCAAGATCGAATTCTCCAGGAAGACAAAAGAAGGAGAATAAGGTGGATAGCGATCG
Source organism: Megamerina dolium (assembly GCA_963854835.1). Lineage (NCBI taxonomy): Eukaryota > Metazoa > Arthropoda > Insecta > Diptera > Megamerinidae > Megamerina > Megamerina dolium. Next base: position 9,659,872 of record OY978530.1, read on the forward strand.
CTCCACTAACACAAATCCATCGTTAAACTAAATCGAGTCAGTTCAGCGGGGCGTGAACTGACTCCAACAGTGGGTTGCCCCATCATTCACATTTCACAACTACAGCGTGTGCCAAGCAGCTTGACTATTGATGGAAAATTGGACAATATGGAATTCATGTTAACCCTGGACACTGGTGCATCACATTCTATAATCAAGAGCGATTTGGTAAAGAGGTTTGAGCCTTTAATGGGAATAAAATTGCGTACAGCAACGGGTGAGGATGCACAAATTCTGGGCAAGATAAAGAAACGAGTATCTATTGGAAATTGCACATGGGAACATGAATTCATTGTGGCCGACATCATCGATGACGTAATAATTGGTGTTGATTTTATGATTGACAACGGATTTACGTTAGATCTGAATCAACGGATACTACGTTATGCAAATGTCGAACTACCATTGAACATCGGTTACAAGCGTAGTGGGATCATCAAACGAGTATTGGCATGTCAACGCCAAGAGGTTCCAGCAAAATCAGAAGCGGTGATATGGGCACAGATGAATGTGGATGATGGGACAGGTAATTTGTGGCTGGTGGAAGCAGATAAAGAAATAACGAATAAAAACATCATACTTGGTAGGACGTTAGTAGAACCTAAAGAAAATGGAATAGTACCGGTGCGAATTTTAAATCCAACTAATACATCTACAGTTGTGAAGAAAGGAATGGTGATTGGTCATTGCCAGGAAGTTAATGCCATAGTAGACTGCGAAAAGGGTTCGTCGATAAAAAGTGGAAGATCAGGAACTGTCAGAGTGGAAATAAAAGCACAGATGGAAGAATGGGCAGGCGTGCTTACCAACCAGCAAAAAGAAAAGGCTTTACAACTATTGGAGAAGTACAGTTCAATCTTTTCTTCAAATGGAAAAACTGGAGGACGAACAACCATCGTGAAGCATCACATTGACACCGGTGATTCTAGACCAATTCGTCAAACACCACGACGAGTTCCATTGGCCAAAAGAGACGAAGCCATTAAGCTGATTTCCGATATGCAGAAACAAGGTGTTATTGAACCATCAGCGAGTCCATGGAGTTCACCAGTTGTGCTGGTAAAGAAGAAGGATGGAAGTACTCGATTCTGTGTGGATTACAGAAAGCTAAATGATATTACGAAAAAAGACAGCTATCCACTGCCAAGAATCGATGACACTCTGGACACACTATCTGGTGCGAAGTGGTTCTCAACTCTTGATTTGCAAAGTGGCTACTGGCAAGTGGAACTTGGTAAGGAAGACATAGAGAAAACAGCTTTCAGTATTGGCGATGGTCTATGGCAATTTACAGTTATGCCATTTGGCTTATGCAATGCGCCAGCTACTTTTGAACGTTTGATGGAGCGTGTACTCAGAGGACTACACTGGAAAACGTGCTTGGTGTACCTCGATGACATTATTGTGATGGGAAAAGATTTTAACGACCACCTGGAAAAGTTGAAAGAAGTATTTGAGCGTATACAATTAGCAGGGCTTAAACTGAAGATGAAAAAGTGTTCACTCTTCAGGCGAGAAGTTAAATATCTTGGTCATAAAGTAACAACAGAAGGGGTACATACCGACGAGGAGAAAGTAGCAGCAGTTCAAGAATGGCCTATTCCGTCGAATCTTCACGAGCTAAGGAGCTTCCTAGGCTTATGCACCTACTATAGACGATTTGTTCCTGGATTTGCAAACATCGCCAGCAGTCTGCATGAGTTGACAAGAAAGAACAAACCATTTGTGTGGGGCGAGGACCAACAGAAAGCATTCGAACAGCTGAAAGAAAAACTCTGTTCAGCACCAATATTAGCGTATCCAGTACCTGGTCAAAAGTTTGTGTTGGACACAGATGCGAGTGGCTATGGAATAGGTGGTGTGCTCTCTCAGATCATAGATGGGCAAGAAAAAGTAATAGCATACTACAGTAAAATCCTGTCGAAGTCAGAAAGAAATTACTGTGTCACACGAAGAGAGTTGCTCGCAATACTGGAATGTGTAAAGTATTTCCATAAATACTTGTACGGTCAGTCATTTCATCTACGAACTGACCACTCAGCGCTAAGGTGGTTATTGCAATTTAAAAACCCAGAAGGACAATTGGCGCGCTGGATTGAAAGGCTGCAGAGTTATGATTTTACCATCGAACATCGTAAAGGAGGACATCACGGCAACGCGGATGCTCTATCTCGTCGTCCTTGCAAAATGGAATGTAAACATTGTTCTCGAGTGGAAAGCAAGGAGCACATTGTCGACATACGACTTACGAATATATTGCCGGAGGAGTCATGGACCACCGAACGAGTGCAAGAAGATCAGCGGAACGACCCAGATCTCGTAAAGATTATGGAATACAAGGAGCAGGGCATACGACCAGATTGGCAAGAAATGGCTAATGAGAGTCCAATAGCAAAGGCATACTGGGCGCAGTGGCAAAGCCTGCACTTACGAGACGGATGTTTATTCCGAACATGGGAAAGTGAAGATGGAAAAATCACTTATGATCTGCTAGTGGTACCCAAGGCAAGAATAAATGAAGTGATAGCTGAGTATCACAATGCCTCCAGTGGAGGGCATTTGGGAATCACCAAAACCGTCGAGAAAATAAAGAAACGATTTGATTGGATACGGAAGTGTAGGCAATGTGCAATGGCCAAAGGTCCCACTAAGAAAAGTCGTGGTAAGATGCACCAATACACCGTGGGTGCTCCATTTGAGCGGATTGCTATGGACATAGCTGGACCATTTCCAATAAGCAACGCAGGAAACAAGTATGTTCTGGTGGTTATAGATTACTTCAGTAAATGGCCTGAAGTATACCCCATTCCAAATCAAGAAGCTAGTACAGTTGCGGATGTATTCGTCAACCAATGGATTACTCGTTTTGGTGTACCGATGGAATTACACTCAGACCAAGGTCGAAATTTCGAATCAGTTGTATTCCAAGAGATATGCCGTATGCTGGGCATATACAAAACTCGTACAACACCTTTGCATCCACAATCTGATGGCATGGTAGAACGATTTAACCGTACCTTGGAGGAATATTTGAGAAAAGTCGTAGATAAATACCAAAGAGACTGGGATGTACATATACCAATGTTCCTCATGGCATATCGATGCGCACAACATGATACGACGGCTACTACACCGGCAATGGCAATTTTTGGAAACGAGTTAAGACTGCCAGCTGATTTAAAATTTGGAGTTGTAACACCAACGAGATCAACCGAAGGAAATTATACTAGCGAAAAGCGGGAACAGTTGGATGAAGTACATCAGTTCATCAGAGAGCGGTCGCAGATGATAAGCGATAAATAAAGGCCAGGTATGACTTGAAAGCAAATTCAAAAGGGTTCTATGAAGGAGAGCTTGTAATGCTTCATAATCCACAACGAAAGAAAGGCCTGTCCCCTAAACTACAGACTCATTGGGAAGGACCATATGAGATTATAGCAAAGATAAATGACGTAGTGTATCGCATTCAACGTGCCTGGAATAAAAGAGCAAAGTTTAAAGTAGTGCACTTGGAGCGACTTGCGCCATATCGAGGGGAAGTATAAAAACTTGTTCGGGACGAACAAGGTTAAGAGGAGGGCAGTGTAACGAGTATCGATAGTTGATTACTCATCACTATTGTGACTGACTCTATTGGCAGCATCGAAACGAATGTCAACAAAAAGAAATAAGCGATAACCAGAACAAGCCAACGAGAAAGGAAGAGAAGAATCTCGATAAAGGAAGATTCTGGGGTGTTGCCAACAGAGTATAAATAGAGCCAGTGTTGAGAAGAAAAATCAATCGAATTCCGAACGTGAATGCGCAAACATCTATACAGAGGCAAAAGTTGCTAGTACATTAAAGTGTTATTGTAAATAGTTGATTATAAACAGAGTTGATTGTAAATAGAGTTTATTAAATAAATTGTTGCTGTATATAGTTGTATAAAATAAGTGTTGCAGTTATCATTAACAGAATCCAGTGATCGAACAAGGTAATTCAAATAGAATTAAACGTTCACAGAATAAAAACGTAACAGTATATATATATATACATATAAAAAATAAATATGTGGCACATATAAGCCCCGAAGGGCTCTTCGACTGAGCTTCGCTCCCATTGCTGTTGTGCATGTTAAATTTTGGACAGTTTTAGAAGGGATCTACTTATATTTTAGCCGGTTCCGGTGTATAACAACGATGACTTAGTCACATTTATTGCGAACAATGAGCAATTAATGATTGCTGAACAAAAAGCATTTATGACCGAATTATGTTGATTGTTGCTGCTAAACAAGGCGGTTTTTGTTCATGGATTCACCAGATGGAACCGGTTAGACGATTTTTATATCACTTATCCTTGCAAAGATACGATCGCAACAGCAAATGGCTTTGGTAGTTGCATCGTCAAGCATTGCTGCTACTTTGTTAGATGGTGGATAAACGGCGCATTCAGTTCATGACAATCCGAACACAATATGTGGCATTAAAAAAAAATCGTAATAGCTACAGTGTTACAAAAGAGTTCTGTCAATATCTGGGATGAATGTACAATGCTTAATAAACATTCACTCTAAGCATTGCATAGAACTATGCAAGATTTTAACGGTAACGACAAAATATTCGGTGATGGTATAGTACTACTATCCAGTGATTTCCGACAAACATTCCTAGTTATTCCACATTAAACTTATACATGTTAATAATATTTGTGGCGAAACGTCGCTACAGTTCGATTGACTATCAACATACTGTTACGTTTTTATTCTGTGAGCGTTTAATTCTATTTGAACTACCTTGTTCGATCACTGGATTCTGTTAATAATAACTGCAACACTTATTTTATACAACTATATACAGCAACAATTTATTTAATAAACTCTATTTACAATCAACTCTGTTTATAATCAACAATTTACAATAACACTTGAATGTACTAGCAACTTTTGCCTCTGTATAGATGTTTGCGCAGTCACGTTCGGAATTCGATTGATTCTCACTTCTCAACACTGGCTCTATTTATACTCTGTTGGCAACACCCCAGAATCTTCCTTTATCGAGATTCTTCTCTTTCTTTCTCGTTGGCTTGTTCTGGTTATTACTTATTTCTTTTTGTTGACATTCGTTTCGATGCTGCCAATAGTGTCAGTCCAATAGTGATGAGTAACCAACTATCGATACTCGTTACACTGCCCTCCTCTTAACCTTGTTCATCCCGAACAAGTTTTTATACCTCCCCTCGATATGGCGCAAGTCGCTCCAAGTGCACTACTTTAAACTTTGCTCTTTTATTCCAGGCACGTTGAATACGATACACTACGTCATTTATCTTTGTTTTTATATCATTTATAAATTGCACGAACAACCATATATACCACCAGCGTTGCTAAGTAACTAATGGGAAATTATATTCAAGTAAAAGAGAAGTTATATGTGTGTTTTTGTTCTTTTGCAACTCGCTTACAAAAAAAGGCAGCTAATGTTGCAGTGAGAATCGTCACTCGTCGGTTTTGGTTCCTTTATGTCGTGGTTATATTACCAATTAATTGAACGCTAATCAAAAAAATTGTTGTTGGTTTCAATACAAAATGAAAAATGAAATCCAAAAACTAACATTCAGCAGTGTTTCCAAATACAATTTTATATAAAGAAAATAAAAATGTGAGAAAAAATAATTCTAAATACTTTTAATGCAATATTGCTTTATGGGTATAGCGTACATAAATGTTTATTATGTTCACAACTGCGAAGGATTATTAAATTTTAAATATTAATTATATAAATTGCCTTTAAAGAAAGCTATTCGCGAGAGAATTTTCTCGTTAAGCAAAGAAATTCTATAACTTTAAATTTATTATTTTATTTAGAAATGGTGTTTTCGTGTTGCAGACCTGAAGAACTGAAGAAGTTATTACTCTGCTGCAAATTAATGAATGCTTGTGGAATACAAGAAATCCAAGTTATTCAAATCGTGAAAAACGGGAACAGGCCCTAGATGCTGTGCAACAGCAATTGTCTAAAATTGCTAGCGGCACAGAAAAACATGATATCCGGGCAAAATTTCTGTCCTTTGACGCCAATATAGGAAAGAGTTCACAACTATTGACACCAGAACTGCCAGTTGTGGATCTGGTGGTAATGCATTTTCAACTGGCGTTTCACTTTTTTTATATCCTTTTCAATGAGCCGCAGGATGTTCTGTAATTTCCCATCGGTTATCCTTATGAAATTTTTGAGACCCCGAAGAATGTTGCAATTCCTTTGTCAGGAATGTGAAAGAGCCTCTTGTCCTTCGGTTTTTCGCCATTTTATTTTATCGCACTTAATCGTTTTCATTTTTGCCGATTTTTTTCAGTCCTTTGACGCCAATATAGGAAAGAGTTAACAACTATTGACACCAGCACTGCCAGTTGTTGATCTGGCGGTATTGTATATCCAACTGGCGTTTCACTTTTTTTATATAATTTTCAATGAGCCGCAGGATATTCTGTAATTTCGTATCGGTCATCCTTATGTAATTTTTCAAGGTCCAGATGTCGTTATGTTGTAATTCCTTTATCAGGAATGTGAAAGAGCCGTTTGTACTTCGTTTTTTCGCCATATTTATATCGCACTTGATCGTTTTCTGTTTTGCCAATTTTTCGATGATACTTTTTCTATTAACTCAATTATTTTTCCCAGTACACTTGTATGATTATCGTTCCAAAAACATACGTTCTCAGCATATATGATTGCTGTTTTTAGCAAATCATTCAGCGCGGTATCCATTATGAAATTAATTGAAATTTAATGCAGCACAACTATTTTGATAAAATATTACACTTCTGTGTCATTAATCATGTATAACCCCCAACAATCTAAATTGGTGAAACGGAAATGAACGCCCTGATTGGCGTTCATTTGATTGGTCATATAACCACAGTATTACAGCGAGAGGTTTCTCTACCTCCCCTTAGCTCTTAATGTTACATTGATATGCGAAATGGCTTTGTTTCGTATCTGTTTATGCCGTGGTTATATTACAAATCAATTGAACTCTAATAAAAAAAATTGTTGTTTTCAATACAAAATTAAAAATGAATTCCAAAAATGAATATATGCATGTCAATCGTTTCTGATTGCTGTTTTCGACACCAATCAGACCAATTTCACCAGTGTTTCCAAATACAATTTTTTATAAAGAAAATGAAAATGTGAGAAAAATTAATTCTAAATACTTATAATGCAATGTTGCTTTACAGGTATAGCGTACATAAATGTTTATTCTGTTGGCAACTGCGAAGGATTATTAAATTTTAAACATTAATTATATAAATTGCCTTTAAAGAAAGCTATTCGCGTTTCTTATATGTTCTGAGTATGTACTGATTGAGAGAACCTTTTCGTTAGGCAAAGAAATTCTATAACTTTAAATTTATTACATTATTTAGAAATGGTGCTTTCGTGGAGCAGACCTGAAGAACTGAAGAACTTATTACAAAGAAATTATTACAAATGCTGCAGATTAATGAACGCTTGTGGTATACAAGAAATCCAAGTTATTCTAATCGGAAAGAACGGAAACAGGCCCTAGGTGTATGAAAGAGTAATTGGCTAAAACTGCTAGTGATATAGCAAAAATGATATTCGGCAAAAATTGAGTCTTTTGAAGCCAATATAGGAAAGAGTTCATTTTTAATTTTGTATTGAAACCAACAATTTTTTTGATTAGCGTTCAATTGATTGGTAAATTAACGACTGAAAAACGGAAAATGAACCCGCTGATGAGCGTTCAATTGATTGGTGATATAACCATCGCATTAGCAATCCTTCGTGTTTTTTTAACCTAACTGCGCATGTTTATCTGTTAAAAGAAAGTGAGCGGAAGATATTTTGTATATATATTTGTATTGTAACGAGTATCGATAGTTGATTACTCATCACTATTGTGACTGACTCTATTGGCAGCATCGAAACGAATGTCAACAAAAAGAAATAAGCGATAACCAGAACAAGCCAACGAGAAAGGAAGAGAAGAATCTCGATAAAGGAAGATTCTGGGGTGTTGCCAACAGAGTATAAATAGAGCCAGTGTTGAGAAGAAAAATCAATCGAATTCCGAACGTGAATGCGCAAACATCTATACAGAGGCAAAAGTTGCTAGTACATTAAAGTGTTATTGTAAATAGTTGATTATAAACAGAGTTGATTGTAAATAGAGTTTATTAAATAAATTGTTGCTGTATATAGTTGTATAAAATAAGTGTTGCAGTTATCATTAACAGAATCCAGTGATCGAACAAGGTAATTCAAATAGAATTAAACGTTCACAGAATAAAAACGTAACAATTGGTGTCAGAAGTGGGATTCTGTAAAGATGGTGAAAATTGACCAACTAAAAGTGGACCAGCTTAAAAAGCTGTTGGTAGAGATGAATCTATCGTCATCAGGTGCAAAGGCGGAACTGCTGGTGAGGCTGAGGCAAGCTATGGAGGCTAAGGGAATTAATGTAGAAGAACATGAGTTCTTCGAGGAAGCCGATATAAAAGCAGTTGTGCACGCTGAGGAAGAGAGCAAAATAGATTCGAGTGGTCAACTAATGGAACTCATGAAATCCATGATGCAACAACAGCAGCAGCAACTGCAAGGAATTAATGCGAAGCTACAAGAAAATGCGTCTCGCCAAGAAAACGCTATGGGAGAATTTCAGAAAACAATTGACTACAAGCTTCAAGAACATTCGGCTGAATTGCGTATGGAAATTCAAGAAGGTTCGGCTCGACAAGAACACGTCATCGAAAATCTACAAAAAGGAATTGAGACTAGATTTCAGGAAATTTCCGGAACCATTAATGAAAAGGTCACGGATTTAAAGGAACATGTAGATGACTTGGAAGATAAGTTCGAGAAATTACAGCACGAACTCAATCAACTAAAAATAAATGGAACAGCCACATCAGTGATTAGAGATTCAAGTACAATCAAATTAAAGCCACCAACATTTGACGGAAGCACGCCATTCAATATCTTCAAGCTTCAATTCGAGACAACAGCTTCGAAGAATCAATGGGATGATAGCGACAAAGACTGCTGCTTTAATAGTCGCATTAAAAGGTAATGCTTCCGAGGTGTTACAGATGATTCCAGAGAAAGATCGTGGTAGCTATCAGTCACTGATGGACACACTCCAGCGAAAATATGGAAATGAATACAAGAGTCAATTACATCGAGTGGAATTGAGATCGCGAGTGCAACGGAGTAATGAGAGCCTTCAGGAATTCGCTTCCGATATTGAGCGCTTATGTCATCTAGCGTTCTCCGGTAATTCGGAAGAGTTCGTCGAAAAAATAAAAATAGAGGCATTCATAGATGGTATACGTGATGGAGAGACAAAGCGTGCCCTAGTCATGTCACCCAGGAATACTTATGCCGAAACAGTCAGTAGTGCCTTGACGTTTGAAGCCGCCAGTTTGATGTGTCGACCAATGCCACGGGTACTCCAACTAGAAACAGAAATAGCAGATCTGGTTGAAGTAGTGCGTCAGGCAGTAAAATCAGTAGTTCAGCCTGAAGGAAGAACAACAGGTCGACGCGAAAACAAGTTTACTGGTAAGTGCTTCATTTGTGACAAACCAGGACACATGGCGCGTGACTGCCGTCTACGACGAAAGCGATCAAGATCGAATTCTCCAGGAAGACAAAAGAAGGAGAATAAGGTGGATAGCGATCGCTCCACTAACACAAATCCATCGTTAAACTAAATCGAGTCAGTTCAGCGGGGCGTGAACTGACTCCAACAGTGGGTTGCCCCATCATTCACATTTCACAACTACAGCGTGTGCCAAGCAGCTTGACTATTGATGGAAAATTGGACAATATGGAATTCATGTTAACCCTGGACACTGGTGCATCACATTCTATAATCAAGAGCGATTTGGTAAAGAGGTTTGAGCCTTTAATGGGAATAAAATTGCGTACAGCAACGGGTGAGGATGCACAAATTCTGGGCAAGATAAAGAAACGAGTATCTATTGGAAATTGCACATGGGAACATGAATTCATTGTGGCCGACATCATCGATGACGTAATAATTGGTGTTGATTTTATGATTGACAACGGATTTACGTTAGATCTGAATCAACGGATACTACGTTATGCAAATGTCGAACTACCATTGAACATCGGTTACAAGCGTAGTGGGATCATCAAACGAGTATTGGCATGTCAACGCCAAGAGGTTCCAGCAAAATCAGAAGCGGTGATATGGGCACAGATGAATGTGGATGATGGGACAGGCAATTTGTGGCTGGTGGAAGCAGATAAAGAAATAACGAATAAAAACATCATACTTGGTAGGACGTTAGTAGAACCTAAAGAAAATGGAATAGTACCGGTGCGAATTTTAAATCCAACTAATACATCTACAGTTGTGAAGAAAGGAATGGTGATTGGTCATTGCCAGGAAGTTAATGCCATAGTAGACTGCGAAAAGGGTTCGTCGATAAAAAGTGGAAGATCAGGAACTGTCAGAGTGGAAATAAAAGCACAGATGGAAGAATGGGCAGGCGTGCTTACCAACCAGCAAAAAGAAAAGGCTTTACAACTATTGGAGAAGTACAGTTCAATCTTTTCTTCAAATGGAAAAACTGGAGGACGAACAACCATCGTGAAGCATCACATTGACACCGGTGATTCTAGACCAATTCGTCAAACACCACGACGAGTTCCATTGGCCAAAAGAGACGAAGCCATTAAGCTGATTTCCGATATGCAGAAACAAGGTGTTATTGAACCATCAGCGAGTCCATGGAGTTCACCAGTTGTGCTGGTAAAGAAGAAGGATGGAAGTACTCGATTCTGTGTGGATTACAGAAAGCTAAATGATATTACGAAAAAAGACAGCTATCCACTGCCAAGAATCGATGACACTCTGGACACACTATCTGGTGCGAAGTGGTTCTCAACTCTTGATTTGCAAAGTGGCTACTGGCAAGTGGAACTTGGTAAGGAAGACATAGAGAAAACAGCTTTCAGTATTGGCGATGGTCTATGGCAATTTACAGTTATGCCATTTGGCTTATGCAATGCGCCAGCTACTTTTGAACGTTTGATGGAGCGTGTACTCAGAGGACTACACTGGAAAACGTGCTTGGTGTACCTCGATGACATTATTGTGATGGGAAAAGATTTTAACGACCACCTGGAAAAGTTGAAAGAAGTATTTGAGCGTATACAATTAGCAGGGCTTAAACTGAAGATGAAAAAGTGTTCACTCTTCAGGCGAGAAGTTAAATATCTTGGTCATAAAGTAACAACAGAAGGGGTACATACCGACGAGGAGAAAGTAGCAGCAGTTCAAGAATGGCCTATTCCGTCGAATCTTCACGAGCTAAGGAGCTTCCTAGGCTTATGCACCTACTATAGACGATTTGTTCCTGGATTTGCAAACATCGCCAGCAGTCTGCATGAGTTGACAAGAAAGAACAAACCATTTGTGTGGGGCGAGGACCAACAGAAAGCATTCGAACAGCTGAAAGAAAAACTCTGTTCAGCACCAATATTAGCGTATCCAGTACCTGTTCAAAAGTTTGTGTTGGACACAGATGCGAGTGGCTATGGAATAGGTGGTGTGCTCTCTCAGATCATAGATGGGCAAGAAAAAGTAATAGCATACTACAGTAAAATCCTGTCGAAGTCAGAAAGAAATTACTGTGTCACACGAAGAGAGTTGCTCGCAATACTGGAATGTGTAAAGTATTTCCATAAATACTTGTACGGTCAGTCATTTCATCTACGAACTGACCACTCAGCGCTAAGGTGGTTATTGCAATTTAAAAACCCAGAAGGACAATTGGCGCGCTGGATTGAAAGGCTGCAGAGTTATGATTTTACCATCGAACATCGTAAAGGAGGACATCACGGCAACGCGGATGCTCTATCTCGTCGTCCTTGCAAAATGGAATGTAAACATTGTTCTCGAGTGGAAAGCAAGGAGCACATTGTCGACATACGACTTACGAATATATTGCCGGAGGAGTCATGGACCACCGAACAGGTGCAAGAAGATCAGCGGAACGACCCAGATCTCGTAAAGATTATGGAATACAAGGAGCAGGGCATACGACCAGATTGGCAAGAAATGGCTAATGAGAGTCCAATAGCAAAGGCATACTGGGCGCAGTGGCAAAGCCTGCACTTACGAGACGGATGTTTATTCCGAACATGGGAAAGTGAAGATGGAAAAATCACTTATGATCTGCTAGTGGTACCCAAGGCAAGAATAAATGAAGTGATAGCTGAGTATCATAATGCCTCCAGTGGAGGGCATTTGGGAATCACCAAAACCGTCGAGAAAATAAAGAAACGATTTGATTGGATACGGAAGTGTAAGCAATGTGCAATGGCCAAAGGTCCCACTAAGAAAAGTCGTGGTAAGATGCACCAATACACCGTGGGTGCTCCATTTGAGCGGATTGCTATGGACATAGCTGGACCATTTCCAATAAGCAACGCAGGAAACAAGTATGTTCTGGTGGTTATAGATTACTTCAGTAAATGGCCTGAAGTATACCCCATTCCAAATCAAGAAGCTAGTACAGTTGCGGATGTATTCGTCAACCAATGGATTACTCGTTTTGGTGTACCGATGGAATTACACTCAGACCAAGGTCGAAATTTCGAATCAGTTGTATTCCAAGAGATATGCCGTATGCTGGGCATATACAAAACTCGTACAACACCTTTGCATCCACAATCTGATGGCATGGTAGAACGATTTAACCGTACCTTGGAGGAATATTTGAGAAAAGTCGTAGATAAATACCAAAGAGACTGGGATGTACATATACCAATGTTCCTCATGGCATATCGATGCGCACAACATGATACGACGGCTACTACACCGGCAATGGCAATTTTTGGAAACGAGTTAAGACTGCCAGCTGATTTAAAATTTGGAGTTGTAACACCAACGAGATCAACCGAAGGAAATTATACTAGCGAAAAGCGGGAACAGTTGGATGAAGTACATCAGTTCATCAGAGAGCGGTCGCAGATGATAAGCGATAAGATAAAGGCCAGGTATGACTTGAAAGCAAATTCAAAAGGGTTCTATGAAGGAGAGCTTGTAATGCTTCATAATCCACAACGAAAGAAAGGCCTGTCCCCTAAACTACAGACTCATTGGGAAGGACCATATGAGATTATAGCAAAGATAAATGACGTAGTGTATCGCATTCAACGTGCCTGGAATAAAAGAGCAAAGTTTAAAGTAGTGCACTTGGAGCGACTTGCGCCATATCGAGGGGAAGTATAAAAACTTGTTCGGGACGAACAAGGTTAAGAGGAGGGCAGTGTAACGAGTATCGATAGTTGATTACTCATCACTATTGTGACTGACTCTATTGGCAGCATCGAAACGAATGTCAACAAAAAGAAATAAGCGATAACCAGAACAAGCCAACGAGAAAGGAAGAGAAGAATCTCGATAAAGGAAGATTCTGGGGTGTTGCCAACAGAGTATAAATAGAGCCAGTGTTGAGAAGAAAAATCAATCGAATTCCGAACGTGAATGCGCAAACATCTATACAGAGGCAAAAGTTGCTAGTACATTAAAGTGTTATTGTAAATAGTTGATTATAAACAGAGTTGATTGTAAATAGAGTTTATTAAATAAATTGTTGCTGTATATAGTTGTATAAAATAAGTGTTGCAGTTATCATTAACAGAATCCAGTGATCGAACAAGGTAATTCAAATAGAATTAAACGTTCACAGAATAAAAACGTAACAGTATATATATATATACATATAAAAAATAAATATGTGGCACATATAAGCCCCGAAGGGCTCTTCGACTGAGCTTCGCTCCCATTGCTGTTGTGCATGTTAAATTTTGGACAGTTTTAGAAGGGATCTACTTATATTTTAGCCGGTTCCGGTGTATAACAACGATGACTTAGTCACATTTATTGCGAACAATGAGCAATTAATGATTGCTGAACAAAAAGCATTTATGACCGAATTATGTTGATTGTTGCTGCTAAACAAGGCGGTTTTTGTTCATGGATTCACCAGGTGGAACCGGTTAGACGATTTTTATATCACTTATCCTTGCAAAGATACGATCGCAACAGCAAATGGCTTTGGTAGTTGCATCGTCAAGCATTGCTGCTACTTTGTTAGATGGTGGATAAACGGCGCATTCAGTTCATGACAATCCGAACACAATATGTGGCATTAAAAAAAAATCGTAATAGCTACAGTGTTACAAAAGAGTTCTGTCAATATCTGGGATGAATGTACAATGCCTAATAAACATTCACTCTAAGCATTGCATAGAACTATGCAAGATTTTAACGGTAACGACAAAATATTCGGTGATGGTATAGTACTACTATCCAGTGATTTCCGACAAACATTCCTAGTTATTCCACATTAAACTTATACATGTTAATAATATTTGTGGCGAAACGTCGCTACAGTTCGATTGACTATCAACATACTGTTACGTTTTTATTCTGTGAATACGATACACTACGTCATTTATCTTTGCGATAATCTCATATGGCCCTTCCCAATGAGTGTAGTTTAGGGGACAGGCCTTTCTTTCGTTGTGGATTATGAAGCATTACAAGCTCTCCTTCATAGAACCCTTTTGAATTCGCTTTCAAGTCATACCTGGCCTTCATCTTATCGCTTATCATCTGCGACCGCTCTCTGATGAACTGACGTACTTAATCCAACTTCATCCGCTTTTCGCTAGTATAATTACCTTCTGTTGATCTCGTTGGTGTTACGACTCCAAATTTTAAATCAGCTGGCAGTCTTAACTCGTTTCCAAAAATTGCCATTGCCGGTGTAGTAGCCGTCGTATCATGTTGTGCGCATCTATATGCCATGAGGAACATTGGTATATGTACATCCCAGTCTCTTTGGTATTTATCTACGACTTTTCTCAAATATTCTTCCAAGGTATGGTTAAATCTTTCTATCATGCCATCAGATTGTGGATGCAAAGGTGTTGTACGAGTTTTGTATATACCCAGCATACGGCATATCTCTTGGAATACAACTGATTCGAAATTTCGACCTTGGTCTGAGTGTAACTCCATCGGTACACCAAAACGAGTAACCCATTGGTTGACGAATACATCCGCAACTGTACTAGCTTTTTGATTTGGAATGGGGTATACTTCAGGCCATTTACTGAAGTAATCTATAACCACCAGATCATACTTGTTTCCTGCGTTGCTTATTGGAAATGGTCCAGTTATGTCCATAGCAATTCGCTCAAATGGAGCACCCACGGTGTATTGGTGCATCTTACCTCGATTTTTCTTAGTGGGACCTTTGGCCATTGCACATTGCTTACACTTCCGAATCCAATCAGCGACATGGTCATGACATCCAACCCAATAAAATCGTTTCTTTATTTTCTCGCGGGTTTTGGTGATTCCCAAATGCCCTCCACTGGAGGCATTGTGATACTCAGCTATCACTTAATTTATTCTCGCCTTGGGTACCACTAGAAAATCATTAGTGATTTTTCCATTCTCACTTTCCCATGCTCGGAATAAACATCCGTCTCGTAAGTGCAGGCTTTGCCACTGCGCCCAGTATGCCTTTGCTATTGGACTCTCATTAGCCATTTCTTGCCAATCTGGACGTATGCCCTGCTCCTTGTATTCCATAATCTTTACGAGATCTGGGTCGGTCCGTTGATCTTCTTGCACTCGTTCGGTGGTCCATGACTCCTCCGGCAATATATTCGTAAGTCGTATGTCGAAAATGTGCTCCTTGCTTTCCACTCGAGAACAATGTTTACATTCCATTTTGCAAGGACGACGAGATAGAGCATCCGCGTTGCCATGATGTCCTCCTTTACGATGTTCGCCAATTGTCCTTCTGGGTTTTTAAATTGCAATAACCACCTTAGCGCTGAGTGGTCAGTTCTTAGATGAAATGACTGACCGTACAAGTATTTATGGAAATACTTTACACATTCCAGTATTGCGAGCAACTCTCTTCGTGTGACACTGTAATTTCTTTCTGGCTTCGACAGGATTTTAGTGTAGTATGCTATTACTTTTTCTTGCCCATCTATGATCTGAAAGAGCACACCACCTATTTCATAGCCACTCGCATCTGTGTACAATACAAACTTTTGACCAGGTACTGGATACGCTAATACTGGTGCTGAACAGAGTCTTTCTTTCAGCTGTTCGAATGCTTTCTGTTGGTCCTCGCCCCATACAAATGGTTTGTTCTTTCTTGTCAACTCATGCAGACTGCTGGCGATGTTTGCAAATCCAGGAACAAATCGTCTATAGTAGGTGCATAAGCCTACCCTTCTGTTGTTACTCTATGACCAAGACATTTAACTTCTTGCCTGAAGAGTGAACACTTTTTCATATTCAGTTTAAGCCCTGCTGATTGTATACGCTCAAATACTTCTTTCAACTTTTCCAGGTGGTCGTTAAAATCTTTTCCCATCACAATAATGTCATCGAGGTACACCAAGCACGTTTTCCAGTGTAGTCCTCTGAGTACACGCTCCATTAGACGTTCGAAAGTAGCTGGCGCATTGCATAAACCAAATGGCATGACTGTAAATTGCCATAGACCATCGCCAATACTTTTTTTTTTTTTTTTTAACAAGCTTTTTTATTGGATCTTTCTAAAATTACTTAGAAACTAACAATAAGTAATCAAATCTTACAAACTAAATAAAATTATGTGATATTCCCAACGTTCCATCACAATTTGTTGAGTCACGAGGTATAGCAATTTCACAGCATATTCAGTGTGTCTTTTCTTTTTAATCGAGGCATATTTGTTTTTTTCATTGGGGGGGTTTTTTATGTGGCGGGTCCCAAACCCAACGCACAACCTCTAACCGAGGAGATTTTCGCCACTCACTTCAGCCGCCTCCCAGCGGGTGCCAGGAAGACGTTGCCCGGTGGTCGCCACATGGAGGGCCCCCATTAATAATAATGAAAGCGCCATCACAGAGTAAGCAGAGCAAGCTATATGACTACCCCTCATTAACAAATAAAGGTATCATCACATAGCGCTCAGATCAAACTACATGACAGCCAGTAAGTTGACTTGCGATGAGTTCAACAAGGATTGCGCTAGCCCCACCTGGTTGAGGCAGTTAGACACGTTACCTTGCGAAAACACCACCAGACCACCAGAAAATTTGGAAGGACCTCTCCGCACCGTTTAATACCGAACGGGGTTTCAGAGTTGGAAAGAGAGTCGCGTCGGATGGGTCTCACGGTGAACGAGGGCAAGACGAAGTATCTAGTGTCAACAAACAAAGAGTCCCGGCGTCTTGGACAGCACGTCACTGTTGACAACTACGCTTTTGAAGTAGTAAGGGACTTTGTCTATCTTGGAACCAGCATTAACAGCAGTAATGACGTCAGCTTGGAGATCATGCGTAGGATAACTCTTGCTAACAGGTGTTACTTTGGGCTGAGTAAGCAATTGAGAAGTCGAGCCCTCTCTCGAAGAACGAAAACTACACTCTACAAGTCTCTCATCATGCCTGTCCTAACATATGGCGCTGAAGCCTGGACAATTTCCACCTCGGATGAGCGAATACTTGGAGTTTTCGAGAGAAAAGTCCTACGCAAGATCTTTGGACCTATTTGCGTTGGTGGCGAGTACCGAATAAGGTACAACCATGAGCTGTACGAGCTGTATGCCGATATTGACATAGTAAAGCGCATCAAAATACAGCGGCTGCGCTGGCTAGGTCATGTCGAGCGAATGGAAGAACATGCTCCAGCTAAGAAGGTGTTATATTCGGAACCCGCTGGAGGACGACGCAAAAGAGGAAGACACAACCTCCGGTGGAAAGACCAAGTACTGCAGAACCTGACGGCGCTTGGAATTTCTAACTGGCGCCAGCTAGCGAAGAACAGAGATGGCTGGCGAAGCATGTTATTTTCGGCCTAAATCGACATTCGGTTGTTATGGCCACATAAGTAAGTAAGTAAGTTTCTTTTTAATCGACGATGCCCCGTGCTCAGCAACAATAGCCTAGGAAGGGGATTCGGATGATTGTGTAATTTTTGAATGTAGTTTCTGCAGGACATTGCAACTTCCTCAGAAATTGTGGGTACATTTAAATCTCGATGGATGTTAACGTTCTTCATATACCAAGGCGCGTTTAAAATAATTCGCAGACACTTGGATTATATTCGCTGCAATTTTTCGATATTTGAGGGAGATGCGGTGCCCCAAAACTGAATACCATAAGTCCAGATTGGCTTCAGGATTGCTTTATATAATAGCACTTTGTATTCGAGATTCAACTTTGATCTTTTGTGTATCAGCCACCATAACTGATTAATTTTAAGCTTGATCTGAGTTTTCTTTGCCTCTATGTGATTTTTCCAGGTCAGCCTTCTGTCGAGGTGAATACCCAAGTACTTTGTTGAGGTACATTGTGGAACTGATTGGCCATTAATTTTAAGTGGGGGACATGTATCTGGCCTTAGCGTGAAGGTTACATGTACGCTCTTTGATTCATTGACTTTTATACGCCATTTTGCTAGCCAGATTTCGAGAGAATCGATATGAGTCTGCAGGAATTTAGTAGCTTCTATGGGGTTAGAGCGAGAGCACAATATTGCCGTATCATCTGCAAAGGTCGATATAAGTGTATAGTTATTGCGGGGCATATCTGTAGTGTATAAGAGATACAGTAAGGGGCCCAAAACGCTTCCCTGAGGAACGCCAGCGTGAATATCCAATGGATTTGTTGTGTAATCCTTGTGATGTAAGAGAAATTGTCTTTTCGTGAGGTAGCTTCTAAGCAATGAGGAGACATTTGCAGGCAGTAATAGTTTGAGTTTGTAAATAAGGCCATCGTGCCATACTTTATCGAAAGCTTGAGTGATATCAAGAAAGACAGCTGAGCAATACTTTTTTCTTCAAAAGTGTTCCTTATCAGAGTTACAATGCGGTGGACTTGTTCTATTGTGCCGTGCTGTTTTCTAAATCCAAACTGATGTTGAGGAATCAGTTGGTTGAGATTAATAAATGGAGTTATATTCATGACAAGTAGCTTTTCGAATACTTTAGAAAGTAGAGGCAGGAGGCTGATAGGACTGTACGATGCAACTTTTGTAGGGTCTTTTCCTGGTTTTGCTATCATAATAATTTTTGAAGTTTTCCAGCATTTGGGATAGTGTTTAATACGAAGGATAGCATTGAAAATGTGCATCAGATGAATTACTGAAGCCGGAGGTAGCTCTTTTATCATTTTACCGGTAATTTTATCTGGACCAGGTGATTTTTTTGGGTTTAAATCTTTATAAATTGCTTTGAATATGTCCTTTTTTTTAATTTTGAGCGTTATTGAGCAAGGTTGAGAAGTTAATTTTGGTAATGCGGACTGTGAAGAGGGTGGATTGGGTGTAAACACACTTTTTAGGTGGTTTGCAAAAGCCAAACCCTTCTCACAGTTGCTTCTAGCCCAATTACCGTCACTCAAACGGATGGGGGAATCAGTGAGAATTGGCCGATTTGAGTTTTTTGCTGATTTCCACAAAGAGTAGTCTGACGCTTCACCAGGTGTTAATTTCGCTATGTGCTCTTCTAACTCTTTGTTGTTTTTATTTTTTAAGGCTTGCTTTAACTTTCGAGTGCAGTGCTGTAGCTGTGTTTTCAGATTCGGTGATCTGAATTCTTGCCATTGTCTTCGGAGTCTTCTTTTCTGTCTTACTAGCAATTCAATATCGGCAGGTGTGTATGGGCTATAGTTTGATTGCTTGCATACCTTTGTGCAGGTGGCTGAGCTGAGAGCTAATGAGAGCAGCTGGTTGAATTTTTCGAGTGCTGAGTCTACATCGTGTCCATTTCTTAATACAGTACTCAGAGGAAGATGGGAATTTATATATTTCTTGAATATTAACCAGTCTATTTTCTTTCTAACGCAATTGCCTTGGGGGCTTGGTGATTTTATAGATATTACCGTGGTTGAGTGGTCAGATGATAGATCATAATTACACTCTGTGGAGATATTTTCCATCTGCAAACCTTTGGCGACTCCAAAGTCTATGAGATCGGGTATTTTCCTCTTGTCCGTCGGCCAATATGTCGGTTGACCATTTGAAATAACATCGTAGCCGTGGTTAGTGATGATTGAACATAGTCTTCTGCCTTTTGGAGTTATTAAGCGGGAGCACCAGTAAGTGTGTTTGGCGTTGAAATCGCCAGCAACCAAGAATTTGCTACCAAGAGTTGAGAAAAATTCTTTATATTGATGTTCGGTAATACTGTATCTTGGGGGACAGTATATCGCAGATATTACTAGCTTAGAGATGTATTCTTCCAGACATATAGATGTTGCTTGCAAGTAGACGCTACTGAAATCTTCGAGAACATGATGTTTTATTCTGCTTTTTATCAATATGGCAGTTCCTCCGCGTGCCTTACCATGCGGATGATTTGTGGTGTACAGTTTGTAATATGATATTTGGTAGCAATTTTTGTCAGAGAAATGGGTCTCAGATATCATCATTATGTCGATTTGGCTGGATTCAAGGAATTGAATTAGCTCCAAACGGTGCTGGCTTTTGCCGTTGGCGTTCCAGTGGCATATCTTGAGACAACTTATGGTCTGGATAGCAATGTTTGGAGTAACATCGATTGATTTTTCATCATTTCTTGCATCATTGTTTGCATTGAATTCATGAATTGGTTCATATTCTGAATTAATGTTTGAAGTAAATGTTCAAGGGTACTTGGCTGTTGGGTGGGCAGTGAGTGTTTCTGCTCATTATTTACATTGCTTTGTTGGTGTGGGTTTTGTTTTAACACGCTAGCGTATGAATTGGTTTGATTCTTGTTTGGGATTGCAGAGAAGAATTGTGTTGCATCAATATTTTGTCTCTTACTTGAGTTGGCTATCTGAGTTTGCTCAACTGGTTTTAAAGGTTGATTGCTAGCGGAGAAATTTAGCTTTAGGGTTGTATATACTGGGCAACCTCTATAATTTGCGGTGTGATTACCTCCACAATTGCTGCATTTTTTCATGCTAGCATCGCCTTTAGATTTTGGGCATATGTTTGATTTATGGAGATCTCCACAAATCACACAAACAGCTGGCAGGGTACAATATGTCTTAGTATGTCCATATTCTTGGCAGATACTGCACTGAGGACGTCCAGTTCTCTTATGGGGTTCTTCGATTGTGATTTTGCGATGCAATAAATATCGAATTTTATATATGGGGTGTACTTCACCTTTTTTTAGGGGTTTTGTTTCAGGCTGAAGCTCAATACGATATAACGGTTGAGGTATATTGCTCTTGTTGAGAATGTTGAATACTGTTTTGGCTTGAAACCCTTCTTCCTGAAGGGCAAGTTTGATTTCGTTAATGTCAACGTTGGGTTCGACGCCTTTGAGTACAACGATTAAGCCCTTACTACTTTTTAGCTGATGTGTGTAGTAATTCTTTTTTACAGCAACAAATTTCGCAATTACTTTGCGATAATGAGTTTCGCTGTAGATTTGCACTTTCGTTTCCTCAATTTGGCCTTTGCGAATAGGAACAACATGGAAATTCTTTGGTCCTATAAGACTTGTAATTCTAGAAATCAACTTATCTGAGTTGCGTTCTCTTAAGAAAATGGGTGGGGGTTTGAAATTTTTCTTGGAGATAATATTTTCGTCACTTTCATCACCTGAAAGCAAAGCGTATCTATTTTCCGAACTAATAGGGGCAGTGTTCTGCTTTTGAATTTTTGTTGAATTCATTTGTTTTGAATTTTGTGGACTTCTTTTTCGCTTTACTACAGTAATGTAGCGATCAATTCCAGTTTGAACAGCAACTGGTTCTTTATTAGTCATCGCACTAGTTGCATTAACTACTGGGTCATGCACTTCAGTAGAAAGGCCGTTATTTGTTTGCTTTGATGTTGTAGCTGTTGGTGTTACAGCAGGAGAAGCGCATTGTACACTCCGCGGTATAGAGGGAGATAGTATATCACGAAGGAGCAAATTATTTTTTTTGTCTGTATTTATTGTTGTTGCAAATTTTGATGTATTGTTAGAGTGAGGAATATGTACAGGTAAAAGATTTGCACTGTTACTTTCACTTGTGCAGTGTGTATCAACTGTTTTTTTTGATAATGCACTTATCGGGGGGGTTTGCGCGGGTGATTGCAAATTATTGTTTACACACACATTAACAGGCGATTGCCGTTGCCGGAGAGGAGAGCGCTGAATACTCATATTATAAACAAAATGTTTGCAAACGATATTATTAAATTTATTTTTTATTTCTAAAAAAAAAAAATCACCGAAATAACTCCTCGAGTTTCTTAGCGTCTTTTCGCAAAATATTAAAATTTTTTTTTTTACCGAAAACAATCACTTTTCCGACTCTATCAAATACGTCCACTCTTATTGGTGACTTTCACGTGTCGCCAATACTGAAAGCTGTTTTCTCTTTGTCTTCTATTGGGCAAATGCGCTTTTCTTTTCTTTTAAATTCAAACAACCAAAAGCTCTCTTTTAACAGTAACTTCTTTTTATTACTTTTTTATCAGCACAACCCGCCAATTGCGTCTTATATTTAAAACGGTCAAAGAAGAAGTAAGGAAATAAACTGAACGAAAAATGAATAATTCATTTACACTCATATACAGATGTATATACATTATATACATTCACATAACGCATCTATGTTTGATCAAATGAATTTTTGTATACTCACTGTGATTATTCACAATGAACAAGAACAGTGTTGCATCCTCAAAACAAAAGTTATGAAAACCCAACACACCTCCTCAAAAATTACATTGATCATTACAAATTAGTTTATCCTAAAATAACAAAATAATATTTCACATTTATATGACGAGTTGTGCACTCTGGGGTATTACAATGATATAGTCCAACATTTGTTGCAAGGATTGGGAAAAACCCAGAAAACCCCAATCAGACTACCATGATTTAAACTTAAAATTTTCATTAGATTATTAATAAATTATATGTTATATCTAATTTGTCTCATCTATGAGTCCCATTTGGCTTCTCAACTCTAGGAATCGAGCTGCAGGTAGCGGTTTCGTCAAAATATCAGCCAGCTGTTTATTTGTAGGGATATACTCAAGTCTAATTAGTTTATTTTCAATTTGTTCTCTAGAAAAATGATACTTGATATCAATATGTTTTGACCTTTTGTGACATGAAGGGTTATTAGCAATGCATATACAACCTTGATTATCTTCAAAAACTTTTATTGGTTCGGACAACTCAACTTTTACACTTTTTAATAAAGATTTCAACCATAAAGCTTCCCTCACTGCCTCAAATAATGCCATATATTCCGCTTCCGTAGATGAAGCAGCTACAGAGTTTTGTTTCTTTGTATTCCAGCAAATTAAACATGATTCGAACATCTGAAATAAATAGCCAGTAGTGCTTTTTCTATCAGTCTCACTTCCACCCCAATCTGAGTCAACAAAACCAATTAACATGTCTTTATAATCGGGTTTCCTAACATAACTTAATTTCAAATCGACAGTACCCTTAAGGTATCTGAGAACCCTTTTTAAGCATTTCCATAATTCCTCATTATTTTTATTGGTATATCGACTCAAAATATTAATAGATGTGCTTAAGTCTGGGCGTGTGCATAACATAACATACATTAAACAGCCAATCAAATTACGACATGGTGCTTCACATCTTTCGTCTGAATTTAATGCCTCATAATCGAGTTTACTTGGAAGTGGAGTACTAACCGGTTTGCAGTCATCCATTTTAAATTTCTTCAAAATATTTTTAATGTAAGCTGTTTGACTTAAGCACAACTGATTATTTTGCTGTTCAATTTTTATTCCAATGAAATATCGAATTTCAAATAAGTCAGTCATTCTAAATCTATTCATTAAATAACTTTTGCATTTATCTATAGTTTTAATATTTGCTGTTGCAATAACCAAATCATCTACATATAATAGCACATACACATTTTTCAATATGTCCCCATTGTCAAGAATATAAATGCAATGATCTACGGTTGAATTCACAAAACCCATTTCCTTTAATACGATATCAAAAACTTCAAACCAACATCTGGCGGCTTGCTTAAGACCATATATGGCTTTGTTTAATTTACAGACTTTATCTGTACCACAGGATAATCCTGGAGGAATCGTCATATAAATTTCCTCTTTTAACATGCCATTTAAAAATGCCGTTTTTACGTCCATATGATGAACTTTTAAACCAAATTGGTTAGAAAAAGACAATATAAAACGAAAACTAGAAATTCTTGCTACTGGAGCAAACGTTTCATCATAATCATTTAAATATTATTGTGTAAAACCACGTGCAACAAGTCTAGCTTTATATTTAACTGGGTTCCCTAGTTCATCATGCTTTATTGTAAAAACCCATTTACAGTCAACTATATTTTTATGTTCAGGTCTTTGTACAAGCGACCAGGTTTTGTTAAAAGAATGCGAATCTAGTTCTTCCTCTATTGCTTTTTCCCAATAAGATCTATCATTTCTATTTTTTATTTCTTCAAATGAATTTGGAGTGATACTAAAGAAAGTGTGTGCATTCATTATGCAACTATATGACATTGAGTTTTCTTCATTATATGATAGCTGTTTCCGGTCCTCTAACCTTTTACTTCTTCTGATTTCATAATTATTTACGGTGTCACTCAATTGTGAACTTGTCGACTTATAATTGTGTTCATCTGTATCTGCTGATACACTTTCACCACCATTTACTGAATCGGGATTCTTATTTGTGTCCAAAGAATCAGGCTTTTTATCTGATTTAATGTTGTCAGATTTTTCTTCCGTACTCTCATTCGGGAAAATTAATTTTTTACCTTCCGTACTCTCATTCGGGAAAATTAATTTTTCTCCTTCCGTACTCTCATTCGGGAAGTCATAGCCTTTTGATTGATTCATTACAGTCCTTGAATGTACCATGTTGGTCTCATCTACAATAACATCTCTTGCTATTATAAAGCCCCTTATCTCTTCATCCCATAATTTAAAACCATTCGGTTCGTATCCGACAAGTATACATTTCTTTGATTTTGCATCAAATTTTCTTTTTCTTGTTTTGTTATGCACGTATACTGTCGAACCAAATACTTTTAAATACTTTAAATTAGGCTTTCTCTCATGCCACATTTCATATGGTGTCTTTGTATCATCCCTCAAAGCTTTACTTGGACTTATATTGATTAAATAGGTAGCTGTCAAAACTGCTTCACCCCAAAACCTCTTGTCCAATTTTGCACCATTTACCATAGCACGCGCTTTTTCTGTTATTGTTCTTATCATTCGTTCGGATACTCCATTCAATTGTGGAGTGTGTGGAACTGTTAAATGATAAGTAATCCCTCTTTGAACACAATAATCCTTCATCTCATTCGATAAGTATTCTCGCCCATTATCTATGTATAAATTTACAACTTTTAAATTGAAATGAGCTTCACTTTTAGCGACAAAGTCCTTAAACATTGCAAAAACGTCAGATTTATAAGTGATTAGATAAGTTACACAATAATGTGTAAAATGATCCACAAATATTATATAATAATTTCTATGGTCAATTGTGGAAGGTGTTATGGGACCACAAACATCCGAATGAATTATAAATAAAGGTCTCTTTACGTAAGTTTTATCTTTAGATTTTTCAAAACGTAGTCTAGCCTGTTTCCCATTAATACAAGTCTCACATAAATCATTGTTAGGTTGCACATGGTTTAAAAGATTAGTATCATTGAACATATCTTTACTTTGAATTTGTAAAAATTTTCCTATGCTAATGTGTCCTAACCTCTCATGCCACAAACGATAGTTATTATTATATGATGTATATATTTTATTACATAATGTAAAATCAATATATGGTACGTTATAAATACCTTTGTTTTCAAAAACTACTTCACCATTTTTAGCGACTTTGACACCACCTGTATGAAATTCAATAGTCATCCCAGAATCTTGCATCTTTTTAACAGAAAGTAAATTTTCTGGAATATCACGGCAAAACAGAACATCCTCTAGAGTAATCGGGTTTTGAAAATTGTTGTACAGCCTCACTATGCCTTTCTTTGTTGCGTACACGTATTCACCACACTTTGCAACTGCGATTTCCACTGGCGGCTCTAATTCAATACATTCAGTGAACATTTTGTCATCGTTTATCAAGTGGTCGGAGGCGCCAGAATCTAAAATGAAAGATACGCCATTTTCTTTACGACTTGCCACACCACGTCTCATCATGAACGCGAATCCTCCGTCTTGCTGAGCAACTGCAATTTGAACCGTTTTTGACTTTTCTGTATTTTGGTTCTTCAAAACCTTTCTATACGTATAGCAGTCCTTTTTAACATGACCTATTTTTCCACAATGGTTACACTTTATTTTTGTTTTAAAGTTATTTTTGAAGTATTTATGCTTGTATTTATTTTTAAAATTATATGGTGTTGTTTTGTGAACGTTTTGTGAAATAGTCCCTACGGCTTGTAACACTTTGACACTGGTATCTCTATCAGCACTTCTTAACTTGATTTCATGATCAAGCAATCTATTTTTCACAAATGCTAATGTTAAATTATCTTCAGATAATGTTTCAATCGCAGTTATAACTCCGTCATAAGACGATGGTAAAGTAAGTAGCAAATGTGACACCTTGTCCATCTCTTCGATCTTAGCTCCCGAAGCTAACAGCTCAGTCATCAAATCATCAAAAACATTAAAATGATTCAATAGCTGTGATTCACTTTTCAATTTCAATGACAATAACTTCTTCCGTACCGCCAATTGCGTTGCTAAACTCTTTCGTTCATATATCGTATCCAAATTTCTGAAAATTTGTTTAGCAGTACTTTCATTGCTTGCAAAGCCAAGAAAAGAGTCACTCAGGAATTCAATAATTAAACTTTTTGCATTTCTTTCAGTTTTCTTCCATCCTTCATCAGGATCCTCCGGCGCACTTTCATCAATAACCTTCAGAGCGTCGATTTCAGCCAAAAGTGCTCTGACTCGAAACTTCCAGATTCCATACTTCTCGCCGCAGAAAGGAACAATATTTCGTTTTACTTTTTCCATGCTTCTTTCAGTTACTGCTGCAGTTTGGTTACTGTTAGTTAAGGCGTAGTCTGGGCCCATAACCTATTGGGCAAATGCGCTTTTCTTTTCTTTTAAATTCAAACAACCAAAAGCTCTCTTTTAACAGTAACTTCTTTTTATTACTTTTTTATCAGCACAACCCGCCAATTGCGTCTTATATTTAAAACGGTCAAAGAAGAAGTAAGGAAATAAACTGAACGAAAAATGAATAATTCATTTACACTCATATACAGATGTATATACATTATATACATTCACATAACGCATCTATGTTTGATCAAATGAATTTTTGTATACTCACTGTGATTATTCACAATGAACAAGAACAGTGTTGCATCCTCAAAACAAAAGTTATGAAAACCCAACATCTTCCTTACCAAGTTCCACTTGCCAATAGCCACTTTACAAATCAAGAGTTGAGAACCACTTCGCACCAGATAGGGTGTCCAGAGTGTCATCGATTCTTGGCAGTGGATAGCTGTCTTTTTTCGTAATATTATTTAGCTTTCTGTAATCCACACAGAATCGAGTACTTCCATCCTTCTTCTTTACCAGCACAACTGGTGAACTCCATGGACTCGCTGATGGTTCAATAACACCTTGTTTCTGCATATCGGAAATCAGCTTAATGGCTTTTTTGGCTCTTTTGGCCAATGGAACTCGTCGTGGTGTTTGACGAATTGGTCTAGAATCACCGGTGTCAATGTGATGCTTCACGATGGTTGTTCGTCCTCCAGTTTTTCCATTTGAAGAAAAGATTGGACTGTACTTCTCCAATAGTTGTAAAGCCTTTTCTTTTTGCTGTTTGGTAAGCACACCTGCCCATTCTTCCATCTGTGCTTTTATTTCCGCTCTGACAGCTTTTTATCGACGAACCCTTTTCGCAGTCCACTACAGCAGTAACTTTCTGGCAATGACCAATCACCATTCCTTTCTTAACAACTGTAGATGTATTAGTTGGATTTAATATTCGCACCGGTACTATTCCATTTTCTTTAGGTTCCAATAACGTCCTACAAGTATAATGTTTTTATTTTGTATTTCTTTATCTGCTTCCACTAACCACAACGTACCTGTCCCATCATCCACATTTATCTGTGCCCAAATCACCGCTTCTGATTTTGCTGGAACCTCTTGGCGTTGTCATGCAAGTACTCGTTTGATGTTTCCACTCCGTTTGTAACCGATGTTCAATGGTAATTCGACATTTGCATAGCGCAGTATCCGTTGATTTAAATCTAACGTAAATCCGTTGTCAATCATAAAATCAACACCAATTATTACGTCATCGATGATGTCAGCCACAATGAATTCATGTTCCCACGTGTAATCTCCAATAGATACTCGTTTCTTTATCTTACCCAGAATTTGTGCATCCTCACCCGTTGCTGTACGCAATTTTATTCCCATTAAAGACTCAAACCTCTTTACCAAATCGCTCTTGATTATAGAATGTGTTGCACCAGTGTCCAGGGTTAACATGAATTCCATATTGTCCAATTTTCCATCAATAGTCAAACTGCTTGGCACACGCTGTAGTTGTGAAATGTGAATGATGGGGCAACCCACTGTTTGAGTCAGTTCACGCCCCGCTGAACTGACTCGATTTAGTTTAACGATGGATTTGTGTTAGTGGAGCGCTATCCACCTTATCTCTATCCACCTTATTCTCCTTCTTTTGTCTTCCTGGAGAATTCGATCTTGATCGCTTTCCTCGTAGACGGCAGTCACGCGCCATGTGTCCTGGTTTGTCGCAAATAAAGCACTTACCAGTAAATTTGATTTCGCGTCGACCTGTTATTCTTCTTTCAGGCTTCACTACTGACTTAACTGCCTGACACACTGCTTCAACCAGATCTTATGTTTCTGCCTCTAGTTGGCGTACACGTGGCACTGGTCGACACATTAAACTGGCGGCTTTATATGTCAAGGCACTACTGACTGTTTCGGCATATGTATTCCTTGGAGACATGACTAGGGCACTCTTTGTCTCTCCATCACGTATGCCATCTATGAATGCCTCTATTTTTATTTTTTCGACGAACTCTTCCGAATTACCAGAGAACGCAAGATGACATAAGCGCTCAATGTCAGAAGCGAATTCCTGCAGGCTCTCATTACTCCGTTGCACCCGCGATCTTAACTCCACTCGATGTAACTGACTCTTGTATTCATTTCCATATTTCCGCTGGAGTGTGTCCATCAGTGACTGATAGCTACCACGATTTTTCTCTGGAACCATCTGTAACACCTCGGAAGCATTACCTTTTAATGCGACTATTAAAGCAGCAGTCTTGTCGCTTTCATCCCATTGATTCTTCGAAGCTGTTGTCTCGAATTGAAGCTTGAAGATATTGAATGGCGTGCTTCCGTCAAATGTTGGTGGCTTTAATTTGATTGTACTTGAATCTCTAATCACTGATGTGGCTGGTCCATTTATTTTTAGTTGATTGAGTTCGTGCTGTAATTTCTCGAACTTATCTTCCAAGTCGTCGACATGTTCCTTCAGCTTATCATCCAACTCATCCACGTGTTCTTTCAGCTCTGTGACTTTGTCATTAATAGCTCCGGAAATTTCCTGAAATCTAAGTTCAACTCCTTTTTGTAGATTTTCGATGACGTGTTCTTGGCGAGCCGAATGTTCTTGTAACTTGTAGTCAATTGTTTTCTGGAATTTGCAAAAGATAGATTGACAAAAATAGAATTTGTTATTACAATCATCCTGTATATATATATATATATATATATATATATATATATATATATATATATATATATATATATATATATATTATATATATATATATATATATATATATATATATATATACATTTATACAGGATGATTGTAATAACAAATTCTATTTTTGTCAATCTATCTTTTGCAAATATGAACAGATTTGATGGTTTACCCACATGTGAACATGCAAAGACACATTTTGTAAGTCCAGACCACAAATGAAGACAAATGATCATAGCGAATGTTAAACGAATCGGAAATTGAAGCCCTTCGAATGGGATTGTACTTCCCGCTGGTATCATGGGAACAATTTCTCCCTTAAACTTTCCGATCAAAATTGTTGCTTCAATAACATTTCCGATGATTCAATTGATTACCAAACGTGTGTCGATGTATAATATTGATGGGTGTAAATTGCGAAGCAGAATTTTAGGCGAACCAATCTTCAATCGAAGATTATGTGATGGTATTCCTGGTATATATGTATAATGAATTCAAAAATTCAGTTGGATAATTTACTGCTTCGTTTTCATCAACGACAGTGAAAGACATCAGTGCGACTTATAATCCTGTTGAATCTGTGTTTGTGGATGTAGTTCTATTATAAGAGTAATTCTATTATACCGTTGCCAATATTCAGCAATTCAGAAATATTTTTGTGCCGATGGATAATTTTTTAATTGTATTCGTATTGTAACGAGTATCGATAGTTGGTTACTCATCACTATTGGACTGACACTATTGGCAGCATCGAAACGAATGTCAACAAAAAGAAATAAGTAATAACTAGAACAAGCCAACGAGAAAGAAAGAGAAGAATCTCGATAAAGGAAGATTCTGGGGTGTTGCCAACAGAGTATAAATAGAGCCAGTGTTGAGAAGTGAGAATCAATCGAATTCCGAACGTGACTGCGCAAACATCTATACAGAGGCAAAAGTTGCTAGTACATTAAAGTGTTATTGTAAATTGTTGATTATAAACAGAGTTATATATATATATATATATATATATATATATATATATATATATATATATATATATATATATATATATATATATATATATATATATATATATATATTGTTACGTTTTTATTCTGTGAGCGTTTAATTCTATTTGAATTACCTTGTTCGATCACTGGATTCTGTTAATAATAACTGCAACACTTATTTTA
This sequence comes from Megamerina dolium, assembly GCA_963854835.1. Classification (NCBI taxonomy): domain Eukaryota; kingdom Metazoa; phylum Arthropoda; class Insecta; order Diptera; family Megamerinidae; genus Megamerina; species Megamerina dolium. The sequence continues at coordinate 9,690,922 of OY978530.1, forward strand.
TACAACTATATACAGCAACAATTTATTTAATAAACTCTATTTACAATCAACTCTGTTTATAATCAACTATTTACAATATCACTTTAATGTACTAGCAACTTTTGCCTCTGTATAGATGTTTGCGCAGTCACGTTCGGAATTCTATTGATTTTCACTTCTCAACACTTGCTCTATTTATACTCTGTTGGCAACACCCCAGAATCTTCCTTTATCGAGATTCTTCTCTTTCTTTCTCGTTGGCTTGTTCTGGTTATTACTTATTTCTTTTTGTTGACATTCATGTCGATGCTGCCAATAGTGTCAGTCACAATAGTGATGAGTAACCAACTATCGATACTCGTTACACTGCCCTCCTCTTAACCTTGTTCGTCCCGAACAAGTTTTTATTCTTCCCTTCGATATGGCGCAAGTCGCTCCAAGTGCACTACTTTAAACTTTGCTCTTTTATTCCAGGCACGTTGAATGCGATACACTACGTCATTTATCTTTGCTATTATCTCATATGGTCCTTCCCAATGAGTCTGTAGTTTAGGAGACAGGCCTTTCTTTCGTTGTGGATTATGAAGCATTACAAGCTCTCCTTCATAGAACCCTTTTGAATTTGCTTTCAAGTCATACCTGGCCTTCATCTTATCGCTTATCATCTGCGACCGACCTCTGATGAACCGATGTACTTCATCCAACTGTTCACGCTTTTCGCTAGTATAATTACCTTCGGTTGATCTCGTTGGTGTTACGACTCCAAATTTTAAATCAGCTGGCAGTCTTACCTCGTTTCCAAAAATTGCCATTGCCGGTGTAGTACATCCCAGTCTGTCTAAATCCCTTTAGACAAGCCATATGGTCAGTCCCTGAAAGAAGAAAATAAATAATGAATTAAGTATACTTACGTCCCCCTAAACCAAGTTATACTTACCTTACCTTTCATACTTACCATATGGCAACCCAACTCTCCACATAAATTCACCTTTTATGTTGGGTTTTCGCGGTTCGTGTTATGATCGACCGATGTTATCATTCTATACTTTCGGTCCTTGAAGATATTCGAAACGATCGTGCTTTTTCCGCGCATTCTCAATTGTATAGCTAATCATTTATTTAATAAAGAGTGAATTCTACGTGTATATATATCGTAATCAATATTTAATAAAGCGTTTAATATTATTTAATAAAGCGTTTAATTATTGGTCCTTCGAGTTAAACTTTAAACAGGCCCTATATACGTATATGTGAAGTGATAAATATATAAAAACCAATACAAAATGTAAAAACATAATCAAAACATCGTAATAAAATATTCAAAACAAAATAGCAAGTATATGCTGTATATAATATCAGCAGTGGTAAACAAACAATAATACATAAAAAGAAAAAAAATAAAGCTACATAGTGTCAGTGGACATATAATATACAAACACTATACAATTACAAATTTTATATAAGAACAAAAAAAAACAGTACATAAATAAGCAAATTAAAGTGTACATTAGTGCGGCTCAAATAAGAATTTATTTTAAATAAAATTTTTTACACAAATATTAAAACGAAAATTTCGAAAATTAAAAATAAAAATAACAATAATACAACGGAAAACAACAAATTAAACGGACAAAAAAACACGTTTGAATTGGGGCAGCAGCAGCATCAACACCAACACCAGCTAATCAGATAAGATCCTTTTTATATACATATCACATATACAATTCCATATATTCCCATATATTTTCATCGGTATATATATTCACTTATTTTTTTTTTTTTTTTTATATATATTCACTTATATCTACACAAATTTCATTTTTTATATATTCTCATATATACACATTTCTCTTTATATATATTCCCATATATATATATTGTATATATACATATTTTTTTTTTGTGGAATTCAAACTTTCAGACTGCAATTTCCTTGCAGCAGCATATTTGGAAAAAATCTCTAATTTACGCATTATATCGATAACATTTCTGTTATCGATCGATAAATTGCTCTATATCGATATCGTCACATAATCGATCAGTGCATTTTGGTGCATTTTTTTTTTGAAAGTCTCTTCATTTCACAAATTTTGATAGATTCGGTCAAATATGCCGATGACGAAATCACCAGAAAAGCAGGAAATTGCTGAAGGTCGTAGGGCAGAGTCAGCTGGCGCTATTCCAAAAGGCGCAATGGAAAAAATGCCAAAAGTTCCATCCGAAACAAAGAAAACCCCTAGGAAAAGAGCTTATGACCACTCCATGAATGAGTTCATTTTCGAGGCGGACAACCTGGTGCATTTCTGCACGAAGTTTTCAACAATTCCGGTTGAAGACTTAACGCCTTCTCTCCTGAAGGCTAAGCTCGAGGACTTGAGCTGCTATTATGATCAAGTCAAGTCCACGTTTAGAAGAGTAGGTTTAACGGATGAAGACGAGCTGCCCAGTAATTTCAAAATGGCAGCGAGAAATAAAATGGAACACTGCCAAGAGCGCGTGCACACCATAAAAGCACAGATTTCGGATCTCTTAGAAGTTCAATCGGCCTCCAGATTGGAACTTCCATCACAAGCAGAAATTAACTCTATTTCTGCAACAGAGCAGGCAAATAATTCCGCGATTTGCCTGACTGTTCCTACTTGTGATACCGAAACATTTTCCGGCGGGTACGAAGAATGGACGTCCTTCCGCGACATGTTTACGGCGGTTTACATAAACCACCCTAAACTCTCTTCTGCCCAAAAACTGTATCATCTCCGATACAAAACTGCAGGAAAAGCTGGAGCTATTGTGAAGCAGTACGCGCTCAACAACGAAAATTTCGAATTGGCATGGAATGCGCTAAAGGCCCGCTTCGAAAACAAGCGAATTCTGGTCGATAAGCAGATAAAAACTCTCTTGAACCTCCCTCAAGTGAGTTACGAGAATAGCGAGGCAATTCAGAAATTGCAAACCACAATCAATAATTCTCTGTCCGTCTTATCCTCTCAAGGCGTCCCGACAGAGAATTGGGACCCGATCCTGGTGCATATCTGCTGTTCAAAACTGCCTGAAGATTCCTTGGCTCTCTGGGAACAATCCCTAAGTTCCCGCAAGGATCTCCCAACATGGCAGCAAAGGTACGAAGTCGTGGAGAGGCTCAACAGCGTCAAGCCAAATAAATCAGGATTTCCACAAAACAGATCCCAGAACAAAACCCAAAACTTTTTTGCAGAAAGCAATCGGACATTCTCTTGTCCAATCTGCGAAGCCGCACATTCGCTTAAATCCTGTGAGCGGTTTAAAAAGTTAGTTGTTCGTGATAGAGTGAGGCTTGTTCGAGAACACAATCTCTGTGAGAACTGCCTGGCCTTTACTCACCATAAACGGGACTGCAAGAGCAAACACTCCTGTTTGCAATGTCAGCGAAGGCATCACACGATGCTTCACATACCAGCAGACAATATTCCCAGTAGGAACACCAAGGTTTTGGCGCAAACCTCCACGCTTCAGCCGCACAATAAGAAAAAGAGCACGCAGCAGACGATAACCCCCTCAAGAAACTCGAGAAGCCGGAGATCTCAGGACCGATCATCCGAAGATGAGCAACCCTGCTCATCATGCTCCAAATCTTCTTCAAAGGTGCAAGCATTGTTCACCTCAAATGAAGAAAGAACTCTTTTGCCCACAGCTCTTGTCTCTATAGAGCATCTTGGAGAACTTCACAAGGTTCGAGCACTCATCGACCAAGGTTCTCAACGAACATTCATCTCTACCAAGGTACAAAATCGGCTGAGGCTTCCTTCGCAAGCAACTCACGTCGAAATTTCTGGAATGGGTGGCAAAACCATCCAAAACTCTAACCAGACTTGTACCGTTACGTTAGTCGCCCCAAAGGCTAATAAAAAGTTACAGACACGGGCAATTGTACTCTCACAATTGACCAAATTTCTACCCACATTTAAAATTTCTAAGCTCGATTGGCAGCAATTCGAAATGTTAGATTTGGCTGACCCGAATTGCTTCGTGCAGGCGCAAATTGACATGGTCATAGGTAGTGATTTGATTCCTCAAATCCTCCTAACCGGAATCCGCCATAATATCTGTGGAAGCCTTCTCGCACAGAATACGATATTTGGCTGGATAATTAGTGGCCCTATCTCTCAAAAAGTGTCAACATTCTCGACACAGGTAGAGGAAGTTTCCAATGAACTTCTTAGTTCTCAACTAAGGAAGTTTTGGGAACAGGAAGAAGTCAATCAGCCAGCTCAAGTATCGGAAGAAGATATAGCCTGTGAAGACTACTATCAGAGGACCACATCTCGTAGGTCAGATGGAAGATATGTGGTCAGGCTTCCATTTAAATCCAGTTTTCCCGCTCTTACGGCTCTTGGTCACTCCCGAACCATAGCCTATAATCAATTTCGCAGTATGGAGAAAAATTTTTCAAAGAAAGGCGATCTCAAAGCCATTTACGATGAGGTTCTCGAAGAATACCTCACGCTGGATCATATGGAACCCACAGGCTCGCATGAAATCATCTCTGATGGCAAGTATTTCTCCTTTTACCTGCCACATCATGCAGTGGTGAGGCCAGAAAAGAAAACCACCAAAGTGCGTGTTGTTTTTAATGCCTCAAGAAGCAGCGGCTCAGGCCATTCTCTTAACGACGTATTACATATAGGTCCCACATTACAACCAGATCTCATGGTTGTCATTCTGAGGTGGCGACTATATCAATTCGTTTTCAATGGTGATGTACAAAAGATGTACCGACAAATTCTTGTCCACCATGACGACCAGGATTTCCAGCGAATTCTCTTTCGCAGGTCACCAAATTCTCCAATTCAGGACTTCCGGTTGAAGACAGTCACATTTGGTGTAAATTGCGCTCCATATTTAGCCATTAGAACACTGCAACAATTGGCTAAGGATTCCAAGAAGAATTTCCTTCTCGTGGAAAAAATAATCTTCAAAGAAACCTATGTGGATGACGTATTATCTGGTTCACATACAATTCCAGATGCAGTAGAATCTTTATCTCAAGTGATACAAGTCCTCAACTCCGCAGGATTTCCATTACGAAAGATTACTGCAAATCATCCTAAAATTTTAGAAAATATACCAAAATCAGAGCTTCTCGATTCTGATTTTCTAAAATTTGAAAGTGCCAGTGCCACAAACCCTTGGAATACGATGGAATGCATTGACTGACACATTCTCGTACTCAGTATCGCCCATCGAAACTGCTACCAAGCGTCAAATTTTATCTGCCGTTGCGAAACTTTTTGACCCGGCAGGATGGCTCTCGCCCATCATGACTCAAGCCAAGCTGCTTCTCCAAGAGCTCTGGTTAGAAGGCACCGACTGGGATGAATGCGTGAAACCCAGATCGCTCATCAAATGGAATGTATTTCTGTAGAATATTTCGTCCATTGGTCTCATCGAAATCCCTCGATGGGTACAATTCTCTCCCAAGAAGCGAATCCAGCTTCATGGATTTTGTGACGCTTCAGAGAAAGCGTATTGTGCAGCCCTGTACATACGATCAATGGACATGAATAATCAAATATCCTTTCATTTACTGGTGGCTAAAGGAAAAGTCGCACCTCTGCAGACGGTCAGCTTACCACGTTTGGAATTGTGTGGCGCCGTTTTACTTTCACACCTAGCCAAGTCCGTTAAAGAAACTTTAGATGTCGAATTCTCAGACATATTTTTCTGGTCCGATTCTCAAATCGTTCTCGCATGGCTGGAAAAACCACCTCACACATGGAAAACGTACGTCGCTAATCGTACAGCCCAGATACTCCAAAACGTTGGAAATGCTATCTGGCGCCATGTCATCAGCAGCGAAAATCCAGCTGATTTGGGTACACGCGGATGCAAGCCCCAAGATCTTGTGTCCAATACTCTTTGGTGGAATGGCCCTGCATGGCTTCGTCACCCCGAAGAAGCCTGGCCAAAACCAACACTTTCCAGTACTTTGCCCCCCGAGCAAAGGAAAGTAGAGGTTCTTCTCACGTTAGATGACCACACCGACATTCTCGATCGGTTCTCATCATTTTCAAGGGCACTACGTGTGATTTCTTACGTTTTCCGTTTTGTCCATAACGGACTCTCTAAATTGCGAAAATCTTCTCCAATTTCGAATTCCTCACTCTCGCAGGACGAAATTCGTTTCGCAAAAAGCCGGCTAATTTCGTTAGCCCAATGGCAATATTTTCCCAAAGAGCTGAAGGCTCTTCTCAGCTCAACCGCAGTCAGCAATAAAAGCTCTTTGCTGACTTTAAATCCTTTTCTCGACACGGAAAATCTCATGAGAGTAAATGGTCGATTAGCTCATTCTGGTCTTGGTTATAGTGAGCGCCACCCCATAATTCTTCCTGAAAAATCCTGATTTTGCGTTTTGTACCTTGAGTTTCTCCATACTCTGCTCCTACACGCAGAACAAAGGCTCATGTTCCGAATGGCTCGACAAGAATTCTATATTCCTCGTCTTAAGCCCCAAATAAGGAAATGCATATTTCTATGCAAAGTTTGTACCATCCACAAACAAAAGGTTCGATCACAGATTATGGCAGCTCTGCCGCCTGAACGGTGTACCTTGTCGGTACCTTTCGCGACCACAGGTGTTGATTTTGCAGGCCCTTTCCAAATTAAAGCATCTACGCTTCGAACTGCTGCCTTTCTCAAAGGGTATGTGGCTGTATTTGTATGCTTTTCCACAAAGGCCATTCATTTGGAATTGTGCTCTGATCTCTCTACAGAGGCATTCCGCGCCGCATTCGCCAGATTCGTTGGCAGAAGAGGCCTTCCCCGCAAAATCATGTCGGATAATGGTACAACTTTCGTTGGAGCTCAAAGAGCCATGAGTAAAGAATTCCTCAAATTCTCTAAGGAGGTGTCCAAAGATATTCTGGCCCAATACTCTCCGCAAGGTATTGACTGGGTTTTTATTCCTCCTAGTGCGCCTCACATGGGCGGTCTCTGGGAGTCGGCAGTCAAAAGCTTTAAGGCTCATCTCAAAAAGACTGCCGGCAACCACAAATTCCGCTTCGAAGAGTTCTCAACTCTGTTCTGTAGAATCGAAGCCGTGCTCAACTCTAGACCATTGTCTCCCCTCTCTCAAGATCCCAACGAACTGATAGCGCTAACTCCAGGTCACTTCCTGCGAGGTGCTCCACTAACGGCCTTGCCCGAACCCAACTCGGAAGATATATCCCTAATAAACCGATGGGAAAAACTCAAGGCGCTTCACCACCAGTTTAGCCGCAGATGGAAAACTGAGTACCTACAAGATCTGCACAAACGCTACAAATGGCAACACCCTCAAAAGGAGCTGGAAGTAGGTCAACTGGTGGTCATCAAGGATGAGCTGCTGCCCCCCAATGAATGGAGTCTCGGGCGCGTCACTCATTTGTATCGAGGATCTGACGGCCACATCCGTGTCGCAGATATTCGGACAAAATCGGCCGTTCTCAAGCGGCCCATAGTAAAATTATGTATTTTGCCGCTCGCGTAAAATCATAATATCCAAAAAAAATCTCTTTTTTTTTCGCTATCAGACTTTGGCTCAAGCCCTTAAGCTAATTCAGTTTCTCAGTTCGTCGAGCAACGACATGTAGCTTCCTCCCCGAGAAGCTCCCAGCCTAGACAACGACCGACTTCCAATGTTCGTCGGAGGACAGCTCGAGCGATCGAGGACGCGATCGGCTCACTGTCTCGTCTACGAGATGCACTCAATTAATGCACGAGTGCATGCGGGCCGCGATGTCTAAATCCCATTAGACAAGCCATATGGTCAGTCCCTGAAAGAAGAAAATAAATAATGAATTAAGTATACTTACGTCCCTCTAAACCAAGTTATACTTACCTTACCTTTCATACTTACCATATGGCAACCCAACTCTCCACATAAATTCACCTTTTATGTTGGGTTTTCGCGGTTCGTGTTATGATCGACCGATGTTATCATTCTATACTTTCGGTCCTTGAAGATATTCGAAACGATCGTGCTTTTTCCGCGCATTCTCAATTGTATAGCTAATCATTTATTTAATAAAGAGTGAATTCTACGTGTATATATATCGTAATCAATATTTAATAAAGCGTTTAATATTATTTCATAAAGCATTTAATTACAGTCTCTTTGGTATTTATCTACGACTTTTCTCAAATATTCCTCCAAGGTACGGTTAAATCGTTCTACCATGCCATCAGATTGTGGATGAAAAGGAGTTGTACGAGTTTTGTATATACCCAGCATACGGCATATCTCTTGGAATACAACTGATTCGAAATTTCGACCTTGGTCTGAGTGTAATTCCATCGGTACACCAAAACGAGTAATCCATTGGTTGACGAATACATCCGCAACTGTACTAGCTTCTTGATTTGGAATGGGGTATACTTCAGGCCATTTACTGAAGTAATCTATAACCACCAGAACATACTTGTTTCCTGAGTTGCTTATTGGAAATGGCCCAGCTATGTCCATAGCAATTCGCTCAAATGGAGCACCCACGGTGTATTGGTGCATCTTACCACGACTTTTCTTAGTGGGACCTTTGGCCATTGCACATTGCTTACACTTCCGAATCCAATCAGCGACATGGTCATGACATCCAACCCAATAAAATCGTTTCTTTATTTTCTCGACGGTTTTGGTGATTCCCAAATGCCCTCCACTGGAGGCATTATGATACTCAGCTATCACTTCATTTATTCTTGCCTTAGGTACCACTAGAAGATCATAAGTGATTTTTCCATCTTCACTTTCCCATGTTCGGAATAAACATCCGTCTCGTAAGTGCAGGCTTTGTGACTGCGCCCAGTATGCCTTTGCTATTGGACTCTCATTAGCCATTTCTTGCCAATCTGGACGTATGCCCTGCTCCTTGTATTCCATAATCTTTACGAGATCTGGGTCGTTCCGCTGATCTTCTTGCACTCGTTCGGTGGTCCATGACTCCTCCGGCAATATATTCGTAAGTCGTATGTCGACAATGTGCTCCTTGCTTTCCACTCGAGAACAATGTTTACATTCCATTTTGCAAGGACGACGAGATAGAGCATCCGCGTTGCCGTGATGTCCTCCTTTACGATGTTCGATGGTAAAATCATAACTCTGCAGCCTTTCAATCCAGCGCGCCAATTGTCCTTCTGGGTTTTTAAATTGTAATAACCACCTTAGCGCTGCGTGGTCAGTTCTTAGATGAAATGACTGACCGTACAAGTATTTATGGAAATACTTTACACATTCCAGTATTGCGAGCAACTCTCTTCGAGTGACACAGTAGTTTCTTTCTGGCTTCGACAGGATTTTTCTGTAGTATGCTATTACTTTTTCTTGCCCATCTATGATCTGAGAGAGCACACCACCTATTCCATAGCCACTCGCATCTGTGTCCAACACAAACTTTTGTCCAGGTACTGGATACGCTAATACTGGTGCTGAACAGAGTCTTTCTTTCAGTTGTTCGAATGCTTTCTGTTTGTCTTGGCCCCATACAAATGGTTTGTTCTTTCTTGTTAACTCATGGAGACTGCTGGCTATATTTGCAAATCCAGGAACAAATCGTCTATAGTATGTCTTTATAAGCCTAGGAAGCTTCTTAACTCGTAAAGATTCGACGGAATAGGCCATTCTTGTACTGCTGCTACTTTCTCCTCGTCGGTATGTACCCCTTCTGTTGTTACTTTATGACCAAGACATTTAACTTCTTGCCTGAAGAGTGAACACTTTTTCATATTCAGTTTAAGCCCTGCTGATTGTATACGCTCAAATACTTCTTTCAACTTTTCCAGGTGGTCGTTAAAATCTTTTCCCATCACGATAATGTCATCGAGGTACACCAAGCACGTTTTCCAGTGTAGTCCACTGAGTACACGCTCCATTAGACGTTCGAAAGTAGCTGGCGCATTACATAAACCAAATGGCATGACTGTAAATTGCCATAGACCATCGCCAATACTGAATGCTGTTTTCTCCTTGTCTTCCTTACCAAGTTCCTATTGCCAGTAACCACTTTGCAAATCAAGATTTGAGAACCACTTCGCACCAGATAGTGTGTCCAGAGTGTCATCGATTCTTGGCAGCGGATAGCTGTCTTTTTTCGTAATATCATTTAGCTTTCTGTAATCCACGCAGAATCGAGTACTTCCATCCTTCTTCTTTACCAGCACAACTGGTGAACTCCATGGACTCGCTGATGGTTCAATAACACCTTGTTTCTGCATATCGGAAATCAGCTTAATGGCTTCGTCTCTTTTGGCCAATGGAACTCGTCGTGGTGTTTGACGAATTGGTGTCAATGTGATGCTTCACGATGGTTGTTCGTCCTCCAGTTTTTCCATTTGAAGAAAAGATTGAACTGTACTTCTCCAATAGTTGTAAAGCCTTTTCTTTTTGCTGGTTGGTAAGCACACCTGCCCATTCTTCCATCTGCGCTTTTAATTCTGCTCTATCAGTTCCTAATCTTCCACTTTTTATCGAAGAACCTTTTTCGCAGTCTACTACGGCAGTAACTTCCTGGCAATGACCAATCACCATTCCTTTCTTCAAAACTGTAAATGTATTAGTTGGATTTAATATTCGCACAGGTACTATTTCATTTTCTTTAGGTTCCACTAACGTCCTACCAGGTATGATGTTTTTATTTTGTATTTCTTTATCTGCTTCCACTAACCACAACGTGCCTGTCCCATCATCCACATTTATCTGTGCCGAAATCACCGCTTCTGATTTTGCTGGAACCTCTTGGCGTTGACATGCCAGTACTCGTTTGATGTTTCCACTCCGTTTGTAACCGATGTTCAATGGTAATTCGACATTTGCATAGCGCAGTATCCGTTGATTTAAATCTAACGTAAATCCGTTGTCAATCATAAAATCAACATCAATTATTACGTCATCGATGATGTCAGCCACAATGAATTCATGTTCCCACGTGTAATTTCCAATAGATACTCGTTTCTTTATCTTACCCAGAATTTGTGCATCCTCACCCGTTGCTGTACGCAATTTTACTCCCATTAAAGGCTCAAACCTCTTTACCAAATCGCTCTTGATTATCGAATGTGATGCACCAGTGTCCAGAGTTAACATGAATTCCATATTGTCCAATTTTCCATCAATAGTCAAGCTGCTTGGCACACGCTGTAGTTGTGAAATATGAATGATGGGGCAACCCACTGTTGGAGTCAGTTCACTCCCCGCTGAACTGACTCGATTTAGTTTAACGATGGACTTGTCGTAGTAGACGGCAGTCACGCGCCATGTGTCCTGGTTTGTCGCAAATGAAGCACTTACCAGTAAATTTGATTTCGCGTCGACCTGTTGTTCTTCTTTCAGGCTTCACTGCTGACTTAACTGCCTGACACACTGCTTCAACCAGATCTGATGTTTCTGCCTCTAGTTGGCGTACACGTGGCACTGGTCGACACATTAAACTGGCGGCTTCATATGTCAAGGCACTACTGACTGTTTCGGCATATGTATTCCTGGGTGACATGACTAGGGCACGCTTTGTCTCTCCATCACGTATGCCATCTATGAATGCCTCTATTTTTATTTTTTCGACGAACTCTTCCGAATTACCAGAGAACGCAAGATGACATAAGCGCTCAATGTCAGAAGCGAATTCCTGCAGGCTCTCATTACTCCGTTGCACTCGCGATCTTAACTCCACTCGATGTAACTGACTCTTGTATTCATTTCCATATTTCCGCTGGAGTGTGTCCATCAGTGACTGATAGCTACCACGATTTTTCTCTGGAACCATCTGTAACACCTCGGAAGCATTACCTTTTAATGCGACTATTAAAGCAGCAGTCTTGTCGCTGTCATCCCATTGATTCTTCGAAGCTGTTGTCTCGAATTGAAGCTTGAAGATATTGAATGGCGTGCTTCCGTCAAATGTTGGTGGCTTTGAATCTCTAATCACTGATGTGGCTGGTCCATTTATTTTTAGTTGATTGAGTTCGTGCTGTAATTTCTCGAACTTATCTTCCAAGTCGTCGACATGTTCCTTCAGCTTATCATCCAACTCATCCACGTGTTCTTTCAGCTCTGTGACTTTGTCATTAATAGCTCCGGAAATTTCCTGAAATCTGAGTTCAATTCCTTTTTGTAGATTTTCGATTACGTGTTCTTGGCGAGCCGAATGTTCTTGAATTTCCATACGCAATTCACTAATAACGCCCTCTTGGCGAGCCGAATGTTCTTGAAACTTGTAGTCAAATGTTTTCTGGAATTCTCCCATAGCGTTTTCTTGGCGGGACGAACCTTCTTGAATTTTCATACGCAATTCAGCTGAATGTTCTTGAAGCTTGGAGTCAATGCGAGACGCATTTTTTTGTAACTGTTGTTGCTGCTGTTGCATCATGGTTTTCATAAATTCCATGAGTTGACCACTCGAATCTACCTTGCTCTCTTCCTCGGCGTGCACAACTGCATGTATCTCGGCTTCCTCAAAGAACTCATGTTCTTCTGCATTAATACCCTTAGCCTCCATGGCTTGCGTTAGCCTCACCAACAGTTCCGCCTTTGCACCTGATGACGATAGATTCATATCTACCAACAGCATTTTAAGCTGGTCCACTTTTGGTTGGTCAATTTTCACCATCTTTACAGAATCCCACTTCTGACACCAATTGTTACGTTTTTATTCTGTGAGCGTTTAATTCTATTTGAATTACCTTGTTCGATCACTGGATTCTGTTAATAATAACTGCAACACTTATTTTATACAACTATATACAGCAACAATTTATTTAATAAACTCTATTTACAATAAACACTGTTTACAATCAACTATTTACAATAACACTAATGAACTTGCAACTTTTGCCTCTGTATCAATGTTTTCGCAATCACGTTCGGAATTCTATTGATTTTCACTTCTCAACACTTGCTCTATTTATACTCTGTTGGCAACACCCCAGAATCTTCCTTTATCGAGATTCTTCTCTTTCTTTCTCGTTGGCTTGTTCTGGTTATTACTTATTTCTTTTTGTTGACATTCATGTCGATGCTGCCAATAGTGTCAGTCACAATAGTGATGAGTAACCAACTATCGATACTCGTTACAATATATATATATATATATATATATATATATATATATTTTTTTTTTTTTTTTCTATAACTACTAAGTCTAAAATTAAGTAATAATTAAGTAATACTATAATTCGAAACACAGAAAGCGATCTGTGACAGGACAGCCATTGCATCGAACGACATTAATACCAAGACTGCGGGCTCTGTCGAAATAATCTGCATATCCACAGCTCACGAAGAACGAGACAATATCCCACTAGAATGCCTAAATATAGTATAGAACTAAATATAGGAGTTCTGGGACACTGGTAACCTTTCTGATGAACTGAAAAAGACGATATCCCACTAGAATGCCTAAATATAGTATAGAACGAAATATAGGAGTTCTGGGACACTGGTAGCCTTTCTGATGAACTGAAAGAAGGCTTAATCATAAAAATCCCAAAGAAAGGAAACCTCTCAAAGTGTAAGACTTGGGGAGGCATCACACTGTTGAGTATGATCAAGAATGTAATCGCGCAGATAAACAAAAGGCTCTCAGCCGCACTTCAACCTGAGCTCAGATACGAACAGGCTGGCTTCGGGCCAAATTGTTCTTGCATTGGCCACATAAACAGTCTCCGAGTCATCGTCGAACAATCAGTTGAATGGAGGTCCCCACTTTACCTTGTGTTCATTGACTTTCAAAAGGCGTTTGACACGATATACCACGGTGTTATTCGTAACGCTCTTGAGTGCAAAGGAGTCCCATGCAAAATAATAAAACTCGTCGAGGCACTCTACACCGAAGCAGGTTGCCGGCTAATGCACGAACAACTTCTAGACGACAGGATAAAGATACTCGCTGGCGTACGACAGGGCTGTGTATTATCACAATTGCTTTTCAACATCGTATTGGATACCATTATGAAGAATGCTGCAAGCCTTGAAATTGGGATCACCTGGGGCCTGCGGGGCCGTCTCGCTGATCTCGATTCGCCGACATTCGCCTGCTCTCTCATACTTACTCGGACATAGAGACGAAATTGCAACTGGTACAAGATGCCGCCGCTAAAGCCGGCTTGGCATTTACCATTCCAAAAACCAAAGCAATGTGTATAAACACAAAAAACCCGTGCATTCGCAATTGATGGACTCCAGCTGGAGGAGGTACATTCTTTTTGATATCTGGGCAGTATTATCTTAACGTCGGTTGGTTCGAGCAAAGACATCCAAAATCGCATCAAAAAAGCACTGGTAGCTTTCGGCACTCTACATCCAATCTAGAATGCATCACACACCTCGCGGCACACTAAACTGAAAATATTTAACTCCAATGTTAATCTTTGCTATATGGCTGTGAGACGTGGAACACATCACCAGCAGATATGAATGCACTGCAAGTCTTCATAAACCGCTGCTTACGAAAGATTTTGAAAATTTACTGGCCTAACACTATATCAAATGCTGACCACAGTAGCAAGACGCAGCAAACGCCAGTACTCACTGCCAGTTGCCAGTTGGCAACACTCCAGAATCTTTCTTTATCGTAGTCGAGATTCATCTCTTTCTTTCTCGTTTGCGTGTTCTAGTTATCTCATATTTCTTTTTGTTGACATTCGTTTCGATGTTGCCAATATTCGTGTCATTCACAATAGTGATGAGTAACCAACCATTGATACTCGTTACACTGCCCTCCTCTTAGCCTTGTTCGTCCCGAACAAGTTTTTATAATTCCCTCTCGATATGGCGCTCCAAGTGCACTACTTTAAACTTTCCTCTTTTATTCCAGACACGTTGAATACGATACACTACGTCATTTATCTTTGCTATAATCTCATATGGTCCTTCCCAATGAGTCTGTAGTTTAGAAGGCAGGCCTTTCTTTCGTTGTGGATTATAAAGTATTACAAGCTCTCCTTCATAGAACGCTTTTGATTTTGCTTTCAAGTAATACTTGGCTTTTATCTTATCGCTTATCTGCAACCGCTCTCTGATGAACTGATGTACTTCATCCAACTGTTCCCGCTTTTCGATAGTATCATATTGTGCGCATAGATATGCCATAAAGAACGTTGGTATATGTACATCCTAATCTCTGTGGTATTTATCTACGACTTTTCTCAAATATTCCTCCAAGTTACGGTTAAATCGGTGATTGGTGATGCAAAGGTGTTGTACGAGTTTTGTTTATACCTAACATACGGCACATCTCTTGGAATACAACTGATTTGAAATTTCGACCTTGGTCTGAGTGTAACTCCATCGGTACACCAAAATGAGTAACTCATTGGTTGACGAATACATCGGCAACTGTACTAGTTTTTTGATTTGGAATGGGGTATACTTCAGGCCACTTACTGAAGTAATCTATAACCATCAGAACATACTTGTTCCCTGCTCGCGACCAACAGTATTTTATGACAAAAGCTTTTTTGATAGCCGGCCTTTGGCCGGGCGCAAAAAAATAACCCTTATAGGCCCGACGCCGGCTTCGCGACCAACAGTATTTTATGACAAAAGCTTTTTTGATAGCCGGCCATTGGCCTGGCCCAAAAAAAATAACCCTTATAGGACCGACGCCGGCTTCGCGACCAACAGTATTTTATGACAAAAGCTTTTTTGATAGCCGGCCTTTGGCCGGACGCAAAAAAATAACCCTTATAGGCCCGACGCCGGCTTCGCGACCAACAGTATTTTATGACAAAAGCTTTTTTGATAGCCGGCCTTTGGCCGGGCGCAACAAAATTACCCTTATAGGCCCGACGCCGGCTTCGCGACCAACAGTATTTTATGACAAAAGCTTTTTTGATAGCCGGCCTTTGGCCGGGCGCAAAAAAATAACCCTTATAGGCCCGACGCCGGCTTCGCGACCAACAGTATTTTATGACAAAAGCTTTTTTGATAGCCGGCCTTTGGCCTGGCCCAAAAAAAATAACCCTTATAGGACCGACGCCGGCTTCGCGACCAACAGTATTTTAGGATAAAAGCTTTTTTGATAGCCGGCCTTTGGCCGGGCGCAAAAGAATAACCCTTATAGGCCCGACACCGGTTTCGCGACCAACAGTATTTTATGACAAAAGCTTTTTTGATAGCCTACATTTGGCCGGGCGCAAAAAAATAACCCTTATAGGCCCGACGCCGGCTTCGCGACCAACAGTATTTTATGACAAAAGCTTTTTTGATAGCCGGCCTTTGGCCGAGCGCAAAAAATTAACCCTTATAGGCCTGACGCCGGCTTCGCGACCAACAGTATTTTATGACAAAAGCTTTTTTGATAGCCGGCCTTTGGCCGGGAGCAAAAAAAATAACCCTTGTAGGACCGACGCCGGCTTCGCGACCAACAGTATTTTATGACAAAAGCTTTTTTGATAGCCGGCATTTGGCCGGGCGCAATAAAATTACCCTTATAGGCCCGACGCCGGCTTCGCGACCAACAGTATTTTATGACAAAAGCTTTTTTGATAGCCGGCCTTTGGCCGGGAGCAAAAAAAATAACCCTTATAGGACCGACGCCGGCTTCGCGACCAACAGTATTTTATGACAAAAGCTTTTTTGATAGCCGGCCTTTGGCCGGGCGCAAAAAAAATAACCCTTATAGGACCGACGCCGGCTTCGCGACCAACAGTTTTTTAGGATAAAAGCTTTTTTGATAGCCGGCATTTGGCCGGGCGCAAAAAAATAACCCTTATAGGCCCGACGCCGGCTTCGCGACCAACAGTATTTTATGACAAAAGCTTTTTTGATAGACGGACTTCGGCCGGCCGCAAAAAAAATCTCTATAGGCCCGACGCCGGCTTCGCGACCAACAGTTTTTTAGGATAAAAGCTTTTTTGATAGCCGGCCTTCGGCCGGGCGCAAAAAAAATAACCCTTATAGGACCGACGCCGGTTTCGCGACCAACAGTATTTCAGGATAAAAGCTTTTTTGATAGCCCAAAAAAAATAACCCTTATAGGCCCGACGCTTGCTTCGCGACCAACAGTATTTTAAGATAAAAACTTTTTTGATAAATGGCCATCGACCGGCCGCAAAAAAAATAACCCTTATAGGCCCGACGCCAGCTTCGCGACAGAAGTTTTAGCATTGAAATCTCTTTGTAATTTTTAGTATTGAAATTTTATTCATTTGTTTCAATATTGTATTCACCATCAGGATAATCTACAACATAGGGCTCTAACAATGTGGTCTTTATTAAATTAATAAAATAATTAGTTAATTATACTATTTCATCCTATTTTTCCTTAATTCTTTTCTCTATCTCTACCGATATGATTATAACTGTCTCACTATTCCTCTGTGCACATATTTGTAATAGCGAAAGTATGATCATAAAAAAATATATTTAAAATATATAAAAATTGATATGATCTTTGAAATAATATATAATTTTTGATAGATTAATGGGGAACTTTTTCAAAAAAAAAAAAACTTTTATAAAAAATTTATAATTTTCTTCATAACATTTAAAAAGTTAAAAATTCATATAAAATATTATATACCTGTGAAATTACCTGTGTTTTTATATCCATATGTTAGAAAAAATTTGCTTGTGTCTCGAGTAATCTCGACCTCAATTTTGAACTTTGACCGTGAACCACGCCTTGTATGGGCATTTGCGGAGACAAATTTTTTATTTTTTATATTCACAAAACGAAGCTCTATCCGATGCAATCTTTTATTTTCTTTTTCCTTCTGAGTCCGTATTCTGCACTTATGCCTGTTTGTTCACATTCGTTTCGATGCTGCCAATATTCGTATAGTATACGTCATATAGTGTCATTCACAATAGTAATGAGAAACCAACCATCGATACTAAAAGATGATTCTGGAGTGTTGCCACAGAGTATAAATAGGGCCAGTTGTTGACAAATAAATAAATCAAATCCCGAAAGTGATCGTGCAAACATTGGTATAGTATTAGAGGCAAAAGTTGCAAGTCAATTAAAGAGTTATTGTAAATAGTTGATTGTAAATAGAGTTGATTAAATAAATTGTTGGTGAATACAGTTGTACAAAATAAGTGTTGCAATTATTATCGACAGAATCCAGTGACCGAACATGGTTGATTCAAATAGAATTAAACTTTCACAAAATAAAAACGTAATAATTGGTGTCAGATGTGGGATTCTGTTAAGATGGTGAAAATTGTCCAGCAAGGAATTAATGCGAAGTTATAAAAACATTCGGCTCGCCAAGAAAACATTATAGGAGAATTCAAGAAGACAATTAACTACAAACTTCAAAAAATTTCTGGGGCTATTGATGATAAAGTTGCAGAACTAAAA
Source organism: Megamerina dolium (assembly GCA_963854835.1). Taxonomy (NCBI): domain Eukaryota; kingdom Metazoa; phylum Arthropoda; class Insecta; order Diptera; family Megamerinidae; genus Megamerina; species Megamerina dolium. The sequence goes on from OY978530.1 coordinate 9,709,209, forward strand.
GAACATGTAGGTGAAATTTCCGGTGCCATTAATGAAAAAGTCACGGATCTGAAGGAACATGTAGATGATTTGGAAGATAAATTCGAGAAATTACAGCACAAACTCAATCAACTAAAATTAAATTGACCAGCCACATCAGTGATTAGAGATTCAAGCAAAATCAAACTAAAGCCACCAACATTTGACGGAAGAACGCCATTCAATATTTTTAAGGTTCAGTTCGAGACAACAGCTTCAGAGAACCAATGGGATGATAGCGACAAGACCGCTGCTTTAATATTCGCATTAAAAAGCAATGCTTCCGAAGTGTTCCAGAGAAAGATCGTAATAGCTACCAATCACTGATGGACACACTACAGCGAAAATATGGAAATGAACATGAGAGTGAATTGCATCGAGTGGAATTAAGATCGCGTGTGCAACGGAGTAATGAGAGCCTTCAGAATTTTGATTTCGGCATTGAGCGCTTATGTCATCCTGCGTTCTCCGGTAATTCGGAAGAATTTATCGAGAAAATAAAAATAGAGGCATTCATAGATGGTATACGCGACTGAGAGACTAAGCGTACACTAGTCGTGTTATCTAGAAGAACATATGCGGAAAAAGTTAGTAGTGTCTTTACATATGAAGCCGCCAGTTTAATGTGTCGAACACTGCCACGTGTACGCCAATTAAAAACAGAAACATCAGATCTGGTTGAAGTAGTGTGTCAGGCATTCAAGTCAGTCGAGCAGCCTGAAGCAAGGACAACAGGTCGACTCGAATACAAATTTACTGGTAAATGCTTTATTCCGACAAACTAGAACACATGGCGCGTGACTGTCGTCTACGAAGAAAGCGATCAAGATCGAATTCTCCAGCAAGACAAAAGAAGGAGAATATGGTGGACAGCGATCGCTCCACTAACACAAATCCATCGTTAAACTAAATTGAATCAGTTCAGCGAGTCGTGAACTGACTCCAACTGTGGGTTGTCCCATCATTCACATTTCACAACTACAGCGTGTGCCAAGCAGCTTGACTATTGATGGAAAACTGGAAATATGGAATTCATGTTAACCCTGGATACTGGTGCATACCATTTAAAAGCGATTTGGTAAAGAAGTTTGAGCTTTTAATGGGAATGAAACTGCGTACAGCAGCGGGTGAGGATGCACGAATTCTGGGTAAGATAAAGAAACGAGTATCTATTGGAAATTGCACGTGGGAACATGAATTCATTATGGCTGACATCATCGAAGACGTAATAATTGTTGTTGATTTTATGATTGACAAAGATTTACGTGAGATTTAAATCAACGGATACTACGCTATTCTAATGTTGAGTTACCATTGAACATCGGTTACAAGTGTAGTGGATAAGGAAATAATGCAAAAAAACATCATACTTGGTAGAACGTTAGTGGAACCTAAAGAAAATGGAATGGTACCGGTGCGAATATTAAATCCAACTAATACATCTACAGTTGTGAAAAAGGAATGATGGTTGGTCATTGATAGGAAGTTACTGCTGTAGTAGACTGCGAAAAAGGTTCGTAGATGAAAAATTGAAGATCAGGAACTGTCAGAGCGAAAATAAAAGTACAGATGTAAGAATGGGCAGGTGTGCTTACCAAACAGCAAAAAGAAAGGGCTGTACAACCAGTAGTGAAGTACAGTTCAATCTACTCTTCAAATGGAAAAACTGGAGGACGAACAACCATCCTGAAACATCACATTGACACCGGTGATTCTAGCGCAATTCGTCAAGTACCATGACGAGTTCCATTGGCCAAAAAAGATGAAGCCATTAAGCTGATTACCGATATGCAGAAACATGTGTTATTGAACCATCAGGGAGTCCATGGAGTCACCAGTTGTGCTCGTAAAGAAGAAGGATGGAATTCGATTCTTGGTGGATTACAGAAAGCTAAACGATATCAGGAAAAAAAGACAGTTATCCACTTCCAAGAACCGATGGCACTCCGGACACGCTATCTGGTGCGAATTGTTTCTCAACTATTGATTTGCAAAGTGGCTACTGGCAAGTGGAACTTGGTAAGGAGGACAAAGAGAAAACAGCTTTCAGTATTGGAGATGATCTATGGCAATTTACAGTGATGCCATTTGTTTTATGCAATGTGCCAGCTACTTTCGATCGTTTGATGGTGCGTATACTCAGAGGACTACACTGGAAAACGTGCTTTGTGTACCTCGATGACATTATCGTGATGGCAAATGAATTTAACGACCACCTGGAAAAGTTGAATGAAGTATTTGAGCGTATACAATCAGCAGGGCTTAAACTGAATATGAAAAAGTGTTCACTCTTCAGGCAAGAAGTTAAATATCTTGGTCATAAAGTAACAACAGAAGGGGTACATACCGACGAGGAGAAAGTAGCAGCAGTCCAAGAATAACCTATTCCGTCGAATCTTCACGAGTTAAGATACTTGCTAGGCTTGTACCTACTATAGACGATTTGTTTCTGGATTTGCACACATCGCCAGCAGTCTGCATGAGTTAACAAGAAAGAACAAACCATTTGTATGGGGCGAGGAACAACAGAAAGCATTCGAACAGCTGAAAGAAAGACTCTGTTCAGCACCAGTATTAGCGTATCCAGTACCAGGTCAAAAGTTTGTGTTGGACACAGATGGGAGCGGCTATGGAAAAGGCGGTGTGCAGATTATGGGGCAGAAACTAGTCTAGTAAAATTGTCAGTAGTAAAAGAATCCGCTAAGTGACTGCGAGATTTAAGAAAAAACCTCAGTGGTGCATGCGGAGAATGCGTCACCACGTTAGGATCAATTGTAGTCCAACAGGCGGACTAAAAATTTGAGTTTGGAGCTACATTTAGTATCCAAAGAGAATGGGATAACTGCGGACGGTATCCTAGGAAGAGACAATCTACCGTTGGGTTATCAACACTTTAAAAAGAACCTAATTTTTACGACGAAAGGCAACAGCATTTCTTTTTGGCAACACTGTTTCTCTCAGCTCAGCTGTTTTCGTGTAACATGTTACTTTCAAACATGTCAAGTTTTGTCTATAATTTAACCATGAATCGACTTACAAATGAACAACGCTTGCAGACTATTAAATTTTATTATCAAAGTTCATGCGCGGTTAAGAAAGTGCGTCGTGCACTTCTTCCATTTTATGGTCAGTTTGGGCGACCTTCTGAGGCGACTATCCGAAATCAAACCAAATTTACATTATTGGACACTGCCGTAGCTCAGTGGTTAGTGCGTTGACCTTCTGATCTGTAGGTCGTGTGTTCAATCCCAGGCTAAAGCATAACAAAATTTAATATCGAAGAGATTTTTCTCTCGAATGGTACCCACCAGCCGACAAATATTGGCAATTTTTCCTGCAGAAACAATTTGCCAAAAATGCTTCTTAAAAGAGCTTTGTGACAAAACTAAGTTAAAGTGATGTCTCAAGGGTTCTGGCGTTCGGAACCGGCAAATAGAAAATTTTGCGCAAGGATTTGGGTGTAAAACCTTTTAAAATACAACCGATGCAAGATTGAAGCCACACTACGTACCACAACGGCTAACTTTTGGTGAATGGGCGCTGGCAAAGTTGGATGAAGATCCACTTTTTTATCGGAAAATTGTGTTCAGCGAAAAAAGTTCATTGATAGTTGAATGAATACGTGAAGAGCAGCCAGAAGGATTGCAAGAACTGTCAATGCATCCCGAAAAATTAACTGTTTGGTGTGGATTTTTGGACGGTGGCATCATAATTAATTTCAATTAACCGTAATTTTTCAAAGTAACGTCCCTGATTACTGTGAATGGCGAACGCTACCGTGCGATGATTACACACTTTTTTGCCCAAAATGGAAGAGCTGAACTTAGCTGACATGTGGCTTCAATAAGACGATGCCACATGCCACAAAGCACGCGAAACAATGGCCCAATTGAGAGGCGAGTTCGGTGAACAGTTTATTTCACGTTTGGGGTCGGTCAATTGGCCGCCTTGATCGTGCGATTTAACGCCTTTAGACTATTTTTCGTGGGGCTATGTTAAGGCTCATGTCTATAACCACAAGCCCGCAACCCTTGACGCACTGGAAGCCAATATTGAAGAATTTATTCGTGAGATACCGGCCAATTTTGGCATACTCTCCAACATGAGAGTATGCCAAAATTGGACCCAGAGAATGAACCATTTGAAGATCGTTCTATCGACTCAAATAAATATTTCATACATTTCTCTAAATTTTATGTGTGCTTTTTTAATCAAATCCGAAGGCTCTTAAAAAATCACCCTGTATGTGCAATATAATCATCTAGACCATTTAGGGAATGATGTCGGTTTTTAAATAAATAGTAACTCGCGGGTAACTACGCGAGGGTTACTAAAATATCAGAAACAGTAAGATTCAAATTTGAATATTGAAGAAAGAAAATCGATGGAAGAGATTTTCAAGTTATTTCCCGAGTTGTTTTATTAAGGACGCGATAAATTATCTTACACAACAGGTATAAAACACACAATACCGGTAAAAACTGACCAGAACAGAACAGACCAAAGACAATACAGATTACCTCAAGTGCATAAAGAAGAAATTAATAGGCAGGTAAGTAAAATATTAGAAGAAGAAATAATCGCTCCCAGGTCTTTCCCATGGAATAAGTTTAGTTCCAAAAAAGTCGGGAAGCAATGGAAAAAAGAAATGGAGGCTAGTTGTTGATTTCATTATGCAGTTTTTTCAATTCCACGTATCCATGAAGTATTGGATCAGTTACCTAACTAATAGCAAATATTTCACTACACTTGATTTGGCTAGTGGGTATCATCAAGTATTAATGGAAGAATCAGACAGAGAAAAAAGCGGCTTTTAGTTCAGGTGTCGGACATTATGAATTTAATAGAATTCACGTTTTCAATGTTACCAATTTTACATCAAAATTCTAATCTTGCACGTTTCTATGAAATCAGAAATCTTGATATTCGACACTAAATTCATGTTTTCAACTTCCATAACTTATATTACAACTAAAGCCTACTTTTTGTTAGGTTTTATTCATCATAATCTTTCAGACTTTTCTGACCCCCACACATTAAAATCCCTCTATACTAGCTGTATACTATGCAGACCGTTTCGTCTGTCAGTATGTGAACTTGTTTGGGTGTCTAACGGCTGATTTGCCTGTTGACCACACAATTTAGTCAAAGTGAGACACAAAGACAAAATTGTGAGATTTTGAGATAATTGAGGCAATTTTGCCTGGACAAAGTTAATGTATATTTATCGAGGTAATTTACCAAGATAATTGTTTGATGTAGCTAAAGCACTTGAAGCTCCGCTAAATGGCGAGAAGAAAAAATAACCAGTTATTTGAATTGATTGATTAACTCTTAATTTTATTTCTACAAAATTGATTCTTATATACTAAATTATTGCTAGCTGTGTAAAATTACAATTATGTGTGGCAGTTCGTCTGCTTAGGTATTTTGTTGTTGTAGTTTTAAGAGTTGCAAGAATTGCTTTTGATATTTTTGTTCTGCCCAAATGTTATTGTTACTTTTGATATCAGTTCATTACCCTTGGTCATATGCACATACATAGATGAATATTTTCGTAGTCCAAGGGGTGTAATGAACTGCAAATCAAACAAAATGTTTCTTTTGCATACTGTAGCAATTTTATGAAACTGTTTTCTTTTGTTTGTTTTGTAAATTTCAAGTAAGCGTATGTATGTGTGTATGTACATACATACGGACGGAAATTCAATGTGAAGGTTTGAACATGCTCCCCGCCGTGAGCAAGCTCACCACCAATTCAAAGTGTTGATGCGACAGTTTCCATTGCTACAGTATGCTTGCGTATTGTAGATATGTATATTTATGTATATGTTTTTAACATTATATGTATGTGTATATATATTTGATAGCTTAAAGTGTTGAGTTTGCATAATGCAAGTTTTTAAGAAGGTTGAGATTTTGTGATCATGATATTTGAAAGATATTTAAACAAAGCATATGGCGTTATTCACTAAAGAGAAGAGGTAGATACCGTATGTAGATTTGAGGTTTTAAATTATTTAATTATATCCGTTCGTCCTCAGGTTGACTAGGGCTTGCTTAAGTTTCCGTAACGACGTAGTCTGCTGGAGGTATGTGTTGCCGCGCTGCTGGTCGTGGACTTCGCACTTGGAATTTTCGGCATTGTGTTCGTTTGTAGATCATTGTTATGATGACTCCTATTGTGAGAAGAAGGGCAGCATAGGCAATGGAGGCGTAATGGTATTTTATGTGCTGAATTTGAGAAGGTAATTCCGTTAGTACTTGTTGATGCAGTTGCTGCTGAATGTTGGTTATGTTTTGGAGGTGGTCAGTGTAGTTCTTGAGCTGAAACTTGGCTAGTGTAAATTGTGATTCAACTGGATACACTCCAGTGCTTACGTTTGTGGTGGCTGTGTATGAGGCGTGAAGCGAAGAGAAGTATGTTTCATGGCCTTGTATAATGATTGACTTGTGTTTAAGCGTACAATCTGGACTTATTTTGAGAAGGCCAGAGCCCCTTAGAGTGATTTGAGAATGCTCTTGTCCACATACGGCATTGATTCGAGTGGGACCTTGCATTGAATATAGCCAATGGTTATTGTGTTCCAATTTTGTGATTGAAGTGTTCTCCCTGAATGGCACAATTGCACAGTTTGTTTGAGTACTGTTATTGAGAAGGGAAATTTCGCATAAGCATTTGTCCGCGTCCGCATTGAACTTAGATTGTATGTTTGGGCACAAGAATTCATCTTCCTTTACTACTAAGCATGATCTCCATTGCCTTTCAGTTAACAGAAAATATTGATCTCTGTGGGCATTTATAGCGATGAGATCACTGCATGGTTGTATTGCAATGAGTGTATTGTTTATTGAAAGTGGAATGGGATGTGCCTTGAATACTTTAAAGGTGTCAGGATCACATAAGGGAAGGGTTATGTGAAAAATTACATGATAGTTGGTTATTCCACCCTTCACGTTCATTATTTTGTAAAGTTGTAAAAGGTTATCCGGGTCGACTGGCAGTTGTAAGAATGGTGAAAGGTGATTTCTAACTCGTATTAGCTCTGTTTGAAGTTGTGATGGCGTTAACAATTTTGGGCTGATTTTTCCATGATGAGACTCCGATAATGCTGCCATAATTATTGTTTGAATTTGGTTTAATCTTGATGAAATCATCGAGAGTTGAATGGCAAGTGATGCGAACAGTTGAAATAGTTTTGCTTGCTGAATTGCCCTGTCATCTTCACGTATCCTGGCTGCGATTTCAGTTAATTGAGAATCTAAGTTGTCGAACTTTTCCTTAACCTTGCTCTCGTCTTCTTTGAATACGTTGAGGGTTGCATCTATAATTGAAGTTTGATTCCTTAAGAGTTCTCTGAGAGTATTTCCATCTTCGTTCAGCGTATGGATAGTATTAGACATTTGCTCTGCATAGTTTGAATCTAAGACTCCAAAGAGAGTATTAGCAATATTTCCAATGGCGTTCACAGCACCGCGTTTCGATCTCTTGCGCTTTAGCAACGTATTTTCATTTGTTAAGTCCGCTAAGCTGCTTTCAAACGTTTGTAAAGTATTCGCGCACGTTGCCTTTTGATTTCTGAAATTCCGTTGACGAAAGCATCCATTTCTTGCCAATAGGGTTGCAATTTGTAATAGGTCAGGATGTTCCATTCAGATCGAGATATTCGTGAATTGCCGATCCCTTCAAAGTGCAATCCGATTTTTGGTGCAAATTCCGTTATTTCCACTCTTCCCGCCAGAATAAGTGGGAGAGACATCAGCGCTATAATTAATAGCGGCATAGACGGTAATACGGATATCCTTCGCCTTTTCTTTGCCATCGTTTCGTTAGGTGACGGTGAGACCGGTTGGGGTTCGATATTAGTAGTGGTTTGTTTCGGCAGGTTCGATTGGTGGTGGGAGTCCTTTTCGCCTTCGTCGTTAAGTGTGGGAAGTGGTGCCAAATATTGCACAGCTCGTTTGAATGTACCTGAGGCCGTTTTAACGTCTGCTACTCTAACTATATTGTCTGTTCCCTTGTAGGTGCTTATGACTCGTCCTATGGGCCAATGCATGACTGGCACATTGCTTTCCTTGAGGATGACAATATCTCCTTCTTTAACGTTTTTTGATTGTTCTTGCCATTTATTCCTATATTGTAGTTCATTAAGATAATCCCGCGACCATCTGATCCAGAATTCATGTTTAAGCTGAGACACTAGCTTCCATCGGGTTTCTATGCCGATTTTTGTGGTTTTAGCGTGGGCGTCTATTTGGGCCGTGAGGGGTTCTCCAATTAAAAAATGTCCAGGAGTGAGTGCCGCGATATCGTTTGGATCATTTGACATAGGTGAAATTGGTCTGGAATTAAGAATTGCTTCAATCTCAATTACCAGTGTTTCAAGTTCTTCGTATGTCAGCGATGCATTTCCCAGACTTCTCACTAGAAGATGTTTTGCAGATTTTACTGCTGCTTCCCATAAGCCTCCAAAATGTGGTGCCCTAGGGGGTATGAAGTTGAATTGTATTCCCTTTTCGTTACAAGCATTTGTGATTGCTTCTTGCCCTTCAGATCAGTGAATTATTGTTCTCAGCTCGGGGAGTGAGTTTTTGGCTCCCACAAAGTTTGTTGCATTGTCACAAAACAGGGTTTGACAGTGTCCACGTCGGCCAATGAACCTTTTAAGGGCCCCAATAAATGCTTCGGTAGTCAGATCGCTTACAAGTTCTAGGTGTACTGCCTTAGTAGCGAAACAGCAAAATACCGCAATATAAGCCTTGTGTGGCCTTTTACCACGTAGTTTATAATGTACCGTTATTGGGCCACAGTAATCGACCCCAGAAGTGATAAACGGCCTGGCTGGTGTTACCCGTGTGGCAGGTAAGTTTCCCATTATTTGGTTGAAGAGCGCTGGCCTTGCTCTACTGCATCTCGTACAGCGGTGAATTGTTGCTCGTGCCATAATTTTTCCCTTTATTGGCCAATATCGTTGTCGACCGATTCCAAGTAGTGTTTGGGCTCCGCAATGTTTGTTGTCTTTATGGACCATTTCATATATTAATTTCGAGATCGGGTCGTTGTACGGGAGGAGCATTTGGTGCTTTGAGTCGTATGCCAGCGATGAAGAATCAAGTCGACCGCCGACTCGAATTATGCCGTTTTCGTCCAAGAATGGTGAGAGATTGTTTATACTATTTAAGCCTTGTAATTCATTGTATTTTTTTAGCTGCTTAATTTCCTCCTTGAAATCTGATGCTTGTATCCCTTTGATGATCGGAATGAGTGCTTGGTCTAATTCTGCCGTAGTTAAGTGTAATTTAGAGGCCCGATCATCACCCTTACACCTAGTGTAAGCAATGAAACGTAACACATATGCAACAGTTCGTTGCAGTTGACGGAAGGAATTTCCGTGGTTGATTCCGTATATAAAATCGAGTTCTGCGGCTGTCACAATCAGGGATCCGGGAGACTTCCTTTTGCGTTCCAAATCGTTGCTCATAGTCAGCCTTGGGTTAAATTCTGGAGGCCACGAAGTTTCCCTTCCGTGCAAAAAGAGCGGCCCACAAAACCATAAGGTACATTCCTGCAATGCCCTTGGCGATAAACCCCGAGACAAAATGTCTGCAGGATTAAGCTTTGTGCTGACGTGACGCCACTGATTAGCTTGTGTGGTTTCTTGGATGGCTGAAATCCGATTTGCGACAAAATTGTTGTATGATGCTGAAGGTGAATGCAGCCATGATAGTACAATTTCTGAATCTGTCCAAAACCATACAGGGCCTGTGAAGTCAATATCCTTCATGACCTTTGTTGCTAATTGTGACCCGAGTACCGCTGCGCACAGCTCCAAGCGTGGTATCGTTTACCGTTTGAGTGGTGCTACGCGAGATTTGCTACATAACAATCGGGTGATAATGATGCCGGTTTTGAATGCTGAGCGGACATAGGCTGCTGCTCCGTATGCCTTTTCTGATGCATCGGTGAAAATGTGTAGCTGGATGTCGACTGGAATTTCCCCTTTGAAGATGTGCCGTGAAATTTGCAATGTTTTTAAAGCACTTAAATCTGAGCGAAACGTTAGCCATTTTGTGTGTAACTCTTCAGGTAACGATTGATCCCAATCTAGTTTTAGTTCCCACAGGTTTTGAATAAAAATCTTTGTTGTAACGATAATAGGGGAAATGAGTCCCAATGGATCAAATAGTCTGGCAAGATCTGATGTTACGGTGCGCTTTGTAATCCTTTTGATTGGATCGACGTTAACTTTAATACAAAATTTGTCCTCTTTTGGAAGCCAGGTGAGCCCTAAAGTTTTTATGGAGTCTGCCTTCGCACTCTCAAAGTCTAAATTTACTTCCAGATCTCCTTGTGAAATATTCCGCAGCAATTGTGGATGATTTGCACACCATTTTCGTAAATTAAAACCATATTTTTCCATTAACTGAATTAATTCTTCTTGCAATTTCATCGCCGTCGTTAAATTGTCAGCTCCACCCAGGCCATCATCTACGTAAAAATTATTTTTGAGAAACTGTGAAGCTAGAGGGTATCGCATCCTATTTTCCGTCGCTAAGGTTTGCAGACATTTTGTCGCCAAATATGGAGCTGCCCTTGTTCCGTAAGTAATTGTGTTCAGTTGGTAATACGTTATCGGTTTACTGCTGTCCTCTCTCCAGATAATTAGTTGGAATTGGCGATCTTCCGGGGAAATTAGGATTTGCCGATACATTTTCTCGACGTCAGTTGTGAAGACGAATCTTTTCATACGAAACCTGAGCAATATGGAAAATAACTCGTCTTGTACTGTCGGACCTGTGTACATCAGATCGATGAGTGAGTTTCCTGATGACGTTTTAGATGACGCATCGAACACAACGCGCAGCTTTGTGGTGGAGCTTTCAGGTCTTAATATGCAGTGATGAGGAATGAAATAGTTGGGTGAGCTGATTGCATCTGGCGCTATTTTGGTCATGTGTCCCAGGGTTTCGTATTCTCTTATAAATTTGATATATTCGTCTCTAATTTTTATATCTCTCTGTAGTCGACGCTCAATTGACAGAAATCTGTTCAGTGCTATTTTGTGGGAATCGCCTAAAGCATCAGGACTTTGATGGAACGGCAATTTTACTATGAATCGATTGTCGTGGTTCTTCCTAGTGTAACGTGAAAAATGCTCTTCACATTCCTTTTCTGCTATAGAGAGCGGTTTATTATTGCCTTTAATGTCTTCCAACTCCCATAATAGAGCTATGGAAAGCTCTAGTGATTCATCGGTTGAGCACACTCCGCAAGCAGCATTTGGTGAGTATTCTTCTTGAATTTTACCAGCAACTATCCATCCAAATACGGTGTTTTGCAGCGTAGGAAGTTGTTTGGATAATTTAATTTGTCCTATTGATAAGAGTTGATGATAGTGTTCTGCGCCCAATAATATGTCAATTTTGTCAGGTCGGTTAAACTTTGGGTCAGCTAACACGAGGTTTTTGGGCAAAGCCCACTCATCAATATTGATGAATTGGGATGGCTGTGGAGAGATGATGCGAGGTAGGACAAATGCTTCCAGTGATGTTGAAAACCCATTAATGAGCGAGTGTAGTTCTACATTGATGCGATGCTGTGCTTTGGTGTTAGTTGTTCCGATTCCATTAATATTAACGGACGATGGTTGCAATGAAATTCCAATTCGTCTTGCCATCCGCTCAGTAACGAAATTGACCTGAGAGCCTGAGTCTAACAAGGCACTGCATTCGATTTCCGCGTGTCTTGTCTTGATCTTTACCATTGCTGTACTGAGTAGAACATATGAGCAGTGTGATTGTGCGTTGGATGTAGTGAGAGAAGTGGCTTCGGATTCCTCTGGAGAAAATGAAATCGATGACGCGTTTTCGGCTGGAGTAAGGTGGAGTAAAGTATTGTGTTTCTTGTTGCAGGTCGTACATAACCTAGATCTACAGTTTTTGCTTGAATGGCCGGACCTCAAACAGTTCACGCACAGTCTTTGTTTTTGAACAAAGTTAAGGCGTTCCGATGGCGTCAGTTGTCGGAAATTGTTGCACTCAAATAGTAAATGAGCACCGTTCTGGCAGAATGTGCAATCGTTTATTTTTCGATTGGAAGTGGAAGTATAGGCACATGTCTTTGATGTTGATGTGTCTTTATAGCCCATAGCTTCCATTGATTGAAAGCGAGTTTCCAAGAAATACAAAAATTGCTGTACCTGAGGAAGTTCCTTCGGGTTTGTCAATGATCGTTCATAAAGAACGTGAGTACCACGATCCAATTTTTTGACTAACAGGTGTAGCAACATGGGACCCCAGGTGGTTGTGTCGATTCCAAGATTTTGTAACGCATGCAAACATTCTTGCGTGACATCATGAAGTTGCTTAATGGCTGTTGCGGATGATCCGCCTGATGGTTGATCGAGAAGTTGTTGTATTACAGTCATGACCAGGACTCTCTTATTTTCATATCGTTCTTGTAGTAATTTCCACGCAGTGTTGTAGTTTTCGGCTGTGGCAGAAAGATGACTAATGAGTTTTTCTGCTTCTCCTGCAATATTAGACTTGAGGTACCACATCTTTTGTGTAGTGGGAAGCCGCTGGTTGTCAACAAGTTGCGAAAACAGATCAAATAATGATCTCCATTTAAGATAATTCCCTTCAAACTTAGGTAGTGTAAGTTTGGGCAATGGTAGCACGCTCTGAGATTCGGCATGAACCCCCTGTTCGGCTCCAATGGTTGACGACATCTTGAAATTTTCAATGACCATTTTCTCAAGGGACGTGTATGCCTGTATGTCGTATCCGTCCTGCAGTGGATCACGACTGATCTCCCATAGTGAAAAATGCAAGCTTTGGATTTGCTCCCATAATTTTTCTTTGAGATGCATATTTGTTGTTGTCGGATCCAAGATTAGTACTCTTTTCAGAGAGTCCATCATTACGCCTTGTCTTCGTATAGCTGCCCGTGTAGGTGAGAGAGAAGTTGTTGAGCCGCTGTTAGGTTTCACTGTAGGGTGTTTATCCGCGGTGGATGCTTGAGTTGTGTTGGCTGCCACTTCCTCCATCATAGCTTTCTCAAATAGCTCCCGATATTTCGTTGTAAGGTCCGAGATGTTGTCGTAATACTTCTCGGTGAAGTACTTGTGGTCCTTTGGAGGGTCTTCGAGAGATCGTATTTTTATGTCGGTGGTTTCGAATTCGGTCCATGCGGCGTCTAATCTGGATAGTCGTTCTCTGTAGTAGTTCGTCGTTTTCCTGGAAGATGAATCCTTCTTTACGTTGCGGATGATATTTTCGATCTGATCACCCGTTGTTTGTTGATCCTCAACTAATTGCTCAAACGGGGTCTTATTCGAGGCTTCTTGGTTAGTTGCCATCTTGTAGGTTTGCGTTGGTTGCGTTGAAGTAGATATTTAATGATGAATGTGAAAATCACAAAAGATGCGATCGTGTGTCCCTGTGTTTTGAAACAGGAATTTGGCTGAAGGTTGTCCTGAGTGTTGTACAGGAGTTTTGTTAATCTGAGTGAAATGAATCACGTCGGGGTCACCAAATGTATACTATGCAGACCGTTTCGTCTGTCAGTATGTGAATTTGTTTGGGTGTCTAACGGCTGATTTGCCTGTTGACTACACAATTTAGTCAAAGTGAGACACAAAGACAAAATTGTGAGATTTTGAGATAATTGAGGCAATTTTGCCTGGACAAAGTTAATGTATATTTATCGAGGTAATTTACCAAGATAATTGTTTGATGTAGCTAAAGCACTTGAAGCTCCGCTAAATGGCGAGAAGAAAAAATAACCAGTTATTTGAATTGATTGATTAATTCTTAATTTTATTTCTACAAAATTGATTCTTATATACTAAATTATTGCTAGCTGTGTAAAATTACAATTATGTGTGGCAGTTCGTCTGCTTAGGTATTTTGTTGTTGTAGTTTTAAGAGTTGCAAGAATTGCTTTTGATATTTTTGTTCTGCTGTTATTGTTACTTTTGATATCAGTTCATTACCCTTAGTCATATGCACATACATAGATGAATATTTTCGTAGTCCAAGGGGTGTAATGAACTGCAAATCAAACAAAATGTTTCTTTTGCATACTGTAGCAATTTTATGGAACTGTTTTCTTTTGTTTGTTTTGTAAATTTCAAGCAAGCGTATGTATGTGTGTATGTACATACATACGGACGGAAATTCAATGTGAAGGTTTGAACACTAGCCTTGTACGTTCGAGGCTTGAATATGGTTCTTCTATTTGGAATCCAGCATACTTTAGCCATGCTTTACGAATAGAAAATATAACACCATATCATCCACTCGCAAATTGTTTTTTAGAAAGAAGCCACATACCTTTAGAAGAATACCTTAGGAGTTTTGTTAAAGAAGATGGGACTAATTGGGATCAGTGGTTAGCATCAGCGATGGACGTACATACTTTGACAAAACGAACGCCATTTAGAGTTCTATACTGTTTCAATATTGATTTGCCAACAAATCTGAAATCAAAAAGATCACCGTTGTACAACGCGGACGACCAAAATAAAGGATTAAAATACCAATTACAGAGATGACATGAACTAGTCAGGGAAAACCAAGAAAAGGCAAAAAAATCAGCTAAACTTCGATACCATAATGGGATCCACCCCATAATTCTCAAAATAGGAGATAAAGTATCATACTTTTGAGAAATCAGACTAGGAAAAATAAATTTAGTCCTATTTGGACTGGACCATACGAAGTGATACATGTGAACAGTCCACTAAAGATGACTATTAAAATCGGACAAAATGATAAAAAGTGTCATAATAATTTATTATAACATTTTCATCAATAAGTAATCTTAGTTCAACCAACCACAAAGAACTATTATTTAAGGTTCATAGAACAGAGCAAGTCTTATCTACTGCAATGCATCGCGTTGAATTGTAATTCGGTATATGGATACTCATATGCATGGGCGAAATATAATTAAATAATAACCAAATTCGAGTTAGTATAAAAACAGGTTTAGGAAACCATTATGAAATATTGATCAAAAGTAGTTATAGCAATAGGAGAGAATAAATGGAGAGAATAAACTAGAGAACAAACATAGCGACTTACTTTTCCGTCTTTCACGGTCTGGGATAAAAATAAGCACACTTGAATAGTGCAGAAAAGTTGGATATTGCAACAATAAGACAGGGTGAGCTTATACAGTAACCTAAAGCAGACCTCTACCTCTGCAATGTAGACCCAGCACAGTTTCTAAATGAAGTAAAGCGTTTTTAGAGTGTTTTTCACCTTTGAGCCTGAAAATATATTATATAAGCAAATAGCCTAGACAGACGGCAGCTTAATTCCGGATTACCGAGTTAATTCGAATTAACTCGGGCATTAACTGCAGCTAATTCGCATTAACTCTATGAGTTAATTCTCAAAATAAAAGAGGATTAGGGCAATTTGCGATGGCAACACTGCTGAAAACTTTCTATTGTGAATTTTTCTCGATCTATTTTACAAAATATTAGGTGAGTTCGCTAACAAAAAACTTTCAACAGTTCTTAACAGTTTTCAACATGAAAAGCGTTGGCGAACAAATAAATCCAGCTGTCAATTACGAACTGTGAATGTCAATTTACAAGTTTCTGATAGTTTTCAGTTCACGTACTTCTTGTAGATTTTCTCATATCGAGAGTGACAGATGACAGAAATTGATAGTGATATTAATGTAAGTGAGCAGATCTAATAAAACAGCAATCAGCCGTTTAGTTAATCCGCAATACTACCGTCTGTCAGGTTAATAATTTATTCGCATTAAGTGCGCCAGTAATCCAGATTAACACTGCCGTCTGCTTAGGCTATAATACGAGTTGTAAAAGAACTTAAGTATATATATATATTTTAGGGATTAGCCGAATCAGACTACTTACATGGGTCCCTTTTCGTCCCTCAAACCGTGTGTTAATTATTTGTTCGGTTGCAAAATTCTTCTACTTCCTTCCTCATAATAACATCACGCGTTATTTCAAGCATCTCTTTGTGGGGTATGTTCCACATTTCGAGTTCATCAATAAATTGGCGACCCAGTGTGGATATCCTCCTGCTTGCCAATGCAGGACACTGGCACACTATGTGCGCCGCTGTCTCTGCCTCTTCCATGCATAATCTGCAAATATCAGCATCCTCCCCATCAACAAGACCCATCTTGCTGAGGTGGTACCTGAAATTGCCATTCCCAGTTATTAATGCAGTCAACCAGCTTAGAGTCATTTGTCCTAGACTGAGAGCCCTCCCCGATTCACTGCCCTTTGATAGCCTCAACGAAGCCTTTGCCTGCCTACAAGTAGATAAGTTCTCCCATCTCGTGAGATGAAGTTTCTTTATCCACTCTTCGACCTTTGCCTTCACCGTCCCGCTGCAACTACTGGTTCCGGTCCATAAAATTCAGCTTCAGATCCTTGTCTAGCCAAGGAGTCTGCAGCTTCATTCTGTTCTATACCAATGTGTCCCTTCACCCACATAAGAGTAATCGCATTACTACGAGCACACACATTAAGTTTCTGAACACATTCGAGCGCCAACTTAGAAGATACAGTAGGTTGTTGCAGCCGCCTGACCACCGCCTGGTTATCGAGTGCTAGCAAGATTTTCTTACCTTGCACCTTTCCATCCAGTAGATGGTCTAGTGCGTCTAGCGCATGCTTTAGACCAAGCATTTCTGCTTGATAGACCGATACGTATCTTCCCAGATTCAGAGTGCATGCCAGTCCCAACTCTTTAGAGAAGATTCCAGCACCCGCTCTGCCATCCATTAATGAACCATCTCTAAAAATACTGATGTCATTTTCCTCACATACATCATGTGTGAGGCCGTCTTCAATGAGTGTTCTGTGCGACTTTTCAGTCATCTTCAGCCTACCCATTCCCTCCATTGGCATCTGCGCCTCCTTCTGTGCCGAATCCATACCAATTATTGGTTGTCTTCAGACGTAATGCTGTTAATGCCGCTGACTTCATAATATGCAAGTCCAACGGCAGCAGCCTGAGAAAGACTTCCAATGCTTCTACTGGGGTCGTCCGGATAGTCCCGGTAGTCCCAATACAAGCCATTCTTTGTACCGTGGGGAATCGACCGTGATGTTCCAAAGGATGGGCGATAATACTCCCCTCTGTGGACACCCTTTGACTACCCTACCTCTGAGTCTGTAACTCCTATTTTGAAAGTTTATTGCCCTTTTCCTCAGCATGCTGTCCATCCACCTTATAATGGCTGGGCTGACTTCACGAGTAGCAAGGGCCATCCTTAGCTTATCGAAACCAATCTTATCGAAGGCACCTTCTATATCCATAAAAGTAGACATAGATATCCCTCCACAAGACAGTTCCCTCTCCGCTACGCGAACGAGTTCGTTCAGGGCCGTTTCAGTGGATTTGCCAGCTCTGAACGCGTGCTGACACCTGCTCAGAGGTTTTGTCAGAAGCGTTGTCCTTTCCATGTAGTCCGCCAGTACTCCTTCCATACATTTAAGCAGAAAGGAGGTCAAGCTAACCGGCCGGAAAGATTTAGCCTCTGAGTAGTCTCTTTTTCCCGGCTTTGGAAGAAAGACAACCTTAGTCTCTCTCCATTGAGTCGGGATATATCCTGTAGCCAGGCAAGTATTAAATATTCCCAGAAGCCTGTCTACCAGAGCTTCTGCTCCCCACTGAAGTAGGGCTGGAAATATCCCGTCTGTATCCGCTGTTTTGAATGGAGAGAAACGCTTAATGGCGTTTATCACTCCATCTCTGGTGACTATCCTTTCAGCTTCCAATCTTTCATTCCTGTTTGCACCCTTGCGAGTGGCTTCCCAAGGATCTTCCGATCTAAAGCTTCCTGGAAAATGCACCTCCATCAGGTATTTTGCGAATTAATCCCAACTTTGACACCGGGTCCTTTGATATGATCCTCTGTAATCTACATACATCGGTCATATCTTGCATATTTGAGCAAAATTCCCTCCACGTTTTCCTTTTACGGTTGCGTAGAGTCTTCTTCAGCTCCCTTTTGTTTGACTTGTAGTCGTCCCATGCTTTCATCATGGCTGAGCTGATAGCCCTCACCTGATACTCAACATCTGCGGTTGGTCTAGGTCTTTTAAACCTCCTTGGCAATAATTCCTCAAGAACTTCGCAGTACCTTGTACAATCCGTTCGTTTCGGTATCCTTACAATTCTACAGTCGTTCCTATATCTTTTATCGGACGTAATCCCAAACTGAATGGCCCTGTGGTCCTACATGGTTAGTCTATCCACAACCCTCCAATCCAAAATCCTATCCAACATTTTGACATTCGTCAGAGTAACATCAATAACCTCGCAACGACGTGCGTCGACAAAGGTCGGTTCTGTTCCCCTATTGGCAACTTGTAGACCAAATCATTCTATAAATTCGAGTAGACACTCTCCTATATAGTTTTCATTGCTGCTGCCCCACACAGAACTGTGCGCATTGGCATCGCAGCCTAAGATCAGACCAACCCCCTTACCATCACAGAATCTCACTAGAGCTTCCACCTCTCTCGAAGGTGGTTCTTCTGGAGAACGTATGGAAGGTATGCTGATGCGATCATAAATGATCCCGCACCGTCACCTATTCTCACTACTGTGAGATCCGGTAAGCACAAGTTAGACATTAGAATCGCACGTATCCCATGTCTAACTAAAATGCATGTCCTCAACTTCCCCTCTGTTTGTGGATAAAACAAAGTGGTCTTTTGTGCAGATAGGCCTTTGAACCTTCCATGAAGGATCCAGGACTCCTGAACTAGTGCAATTTCAAGCTCATCCTCATCGAAGCTCCGCACCATCATTGCTGATGCTGCTTTGCTGTGGTGAATATTGAGTTGACACACATTTAGTGGTTTCTGGCGCGGGACCACCTCCCGCCATAATGGCTTCTTCCTTGCAGAATCTGCCACTAGCCGCACGTCCCCCTCATACTGCATCTTTCTGGAATTTAACGACGACCTGTTCAAGACCGCAGTTGAGTCTCCTCCCTGCGATCCTGACGGCCTCCGCGTCCTCTTTAGGACACAGCACGGTGAGTACGACACCTGCCCTTTCTGCCTCGCCAAACTCTTCTGTGCGGATAACACTCCATTTGGAAGTGTCCTTCACACAGGCGTTCTGGCGCTGCAGCCTTCTGAGAATGATGTTGCTTGCCACAGCATTGCCATGAGCAACAATCACCACCTTCCTCTTTATCGACAAGGCAGTTAGGCTGTCACATTTGAGCTTCGCACCCTCCCACAAACCGGTTAGGTGCTCCACTGTCTTGCACAGCCATTGCTTGGATAGCTGATTTTTGCACCTTAGTACAATCAATCCGCTCTCCACCCTTGCCCTGCCGACAAAAACAATGTCATTGACGTCGTCTTCAAGGGACTCCATGGCATCCAACAAAGATACCTTGAAGGTACTCAGATGAGTATCCTCCAGACGCCCCTCTAGTGACTAGTCCATGACTCACATAATGAGGTCAGCTTCCGCTACTTGAGCGTAAGTCTTCCTCGCCCTGGTGGGCTCGCTCTTTGCCTGTTCAGCCCGACGTTTAGGCGCTCTGCCAAGACCGCTCGGCCCAGGTGCCGAATGCGAGGACTGTGAGTTCGCTGGGTTAACAATCTTTCCAGATTGTCCACCCCGCTCATCACCCCCGACGTCGGATTTCCCTGTCCCGTCGTTCCCAGAGCTACTCTACCCGTGTTAGGCTTGGGCCTCGAGCCCCTTGGTGCCCCTTTTGGTGTCTGCGTGGAAGAATTATCAACCTTCTCAAGGGACGGTTGTCCATCCTTCCCAGCATCCACCTCAATTGGCCCCTCTGTCGTCTTCGGATGAGGCTCCTCAGGCGTTGAACTTTTCAAAGTGGTTCCGGAGCTATCGCCCCTGAACCTCTTCCCCGAGTTCTCCACCTCCAAGGTCGACTCATCTTGCAGAAGTCCACTGAGTTGGCCCGAGAGCTGCTCAATGGTCTTCTCCGACGACTTCATGGCCTTTTTACGTTGTCTCTTTCGCTTCTGCTTCTCCCGTTTCTTCAACAGGATTCGCTCTGCTCTTGAGACTCCGTCCTCTTCGCTTACACCTGATAAACCTAACGATTCCGCTCCACTAGGAGCGTCTTCGTCCACACCATCAGATGTTCGGCCAGATATTTTACGCTGCCTCCAAACCGGCTTCCCTGCCGACCTGGTGACACCGTCCTCTTCATTCAACACCGTCGCAGCCGCCGGCTTAGGTCTTCTGAGACCCGTTCCGTCCGCCGCAACAGATGCTGCCATTGATTTTGGGCTGGCCTAAAAGCTCGGCTTCTATGGAAGCCTCATTTTCCGCCACCCCCTCCACTACTCTTCCCGCCGTGGCTATCAGCACTACTTCGTATCAGGCAGTGCTGTCCGCCATTGCAGGAATTTCGTTCTGAGTTCCAGAGGTGGGAACGAGTGGTGCAGCTAACAGCTCGGCCTCTGCTGAAGCCATATTGTCCGCCGTTCCTCCCGTTAACACCCCCGGAATCCCAGATCCAGTTTTTGGGATTTTTGAATCAATCTTGTTCCCACGAGTTGCAAAGAAATAAATGTCCGCCTGCGCAGAGATTCGCAGTACTACTACTACTTATTACGGAGGGCGCCAGGTATCCGTAAGCTCACGTTAGCGACTGGGCTATTTGAAAATGGGGCCCCCAGCCAGGCTGATTTTCGGCACGGATCTCTTAACACCTTAATCCAGCCCCTCACCGCCGACCATGATAAGAGTACGTTGCCGAATGCTGTACTGTTGAAGAGTAACAAACACTCACCAACTTACCCTTATCTTAGCTAGATACCGCCTGACATCGTACAGGCTAAACTGTGGTATCTATTTCCAGTCGGCACCCTCGAGGCGGGTTCAGTGGAGGATTTTGCCGACTAAGAACTTAAGTAAGAACTTGAATAGGAAAAACTTGCATGATGTCACTAAAAGAAGCAGAAACTATAATTTTCAACTTACGGGACACCGAGAAACATTTGCAAGGTCTTCTAAAAACAAAAAGAAGCAGGAGGTCAGTACATTGCATTTGGGAAATATTCCATTGCGCTTTCGGTACCATGAACCAATGAGATGAGGAAAATATATACCACCATATAACGTGGATGCCAGAAACAGCGGAACTTATGATCTGATAAAACAACAGTCACAGTAATGGCCAACAACTAAGAAAGACTCTCAAAACCAATTGTCGCTATTAAACGAGGTGGAACAATTACCAACGATGATAGACAAGACAATTAATGGTATATTGTTCGAATTAGAACTGGAAGTTAGGATGCTGCATATGCAGTCGATTATAAATACAACTTTTGGAGATATAAGCAGATCAAACAAAAGAGATGTCCATAATAAACGGCTTGTTCCATTAATAATCATCGACGAAACAGTGAATGAATGAATAATGAGTAAGATGGCGTTAGAAAAAAAAAAAAACAAAACCATAAAAGTTAGAGTGTTTGCAATGTCAAATGAAATAGGTATAACAGTGAAAATACCAATGCCAGATCACGTAAAATATACATTTTTCAAATCATACGTAGAACTACATAGCGGAATCAACAGATAAAACTAAGTACGCAGGTTTAGAACATGAACATGAGAAGGGTAGATCATTCATTGTTCATAGAAGGTTGAGAGAAAACATGGGAACCACTAACCATAGAACTGTCCGAAACCATGGCAAAGCCAATAATAACCGCAGAACATTCTAAATACAGAGAAGCGACATGTGACATCGCACAATTAAAGACAAACATTGAAATAAAACAAAAAAACACAGCTTCTTCATGGAAATCAACAAAATTTATGGACACCAGTGATTTATGCTTATTCTTAAATACGGTTGCTGTTGCAGTAAACCAGCAAGACTAAATACGAGACATCAACTCAGCATATCATTTCCACTTCATTCTGCATTTCAAATATATCCTCCCCGATACATTAAAACAGTTTCAACATCAGGAGCAAAAACTAAAGCAACGGAGGAGTTAACAAGTTTAAATTCATTTAATCATAGTACAAAAGCAGCAAGCGGCTGAGCAGAAACAGAGAACCAAGAAAAACAACATCCGAGGTGGTAGATTGCCAGTAGCAGGTATTAGGTATAAGATACACAA